>OMKQ01045870.1:0-12519 GCA_900302335.1 Phycis phycis
GCAGCTCGGTCCTGGTGATGCGCTGGGCCGTCCTGACCGCCCTCTGCAGAGCCTTGTGGTCGAGGGCAGTGCAGCTGCTGTACCAGGTCGTGATGCTGCCAGCCAGGATACTCAATGGTACACCTGTAGAAGTTGGTGAGTATCCTGGAGTCCAGACCAATCCTCCTCAGTCCCCAGAGGAAGAAGAGCCACTGCCTAGCCTCCTTCACGACCACACCTGCGTGGTGTGACCAGCTCCTCACTGATGTTAATCCTGAGGAATCTGAAATGGCTGACCCTCTCCACCGCTGCCCCCCCGATGTGGATGGGTGCGTGCTTCTCTCCCTGCAGCCACCTGTAGTCCACAATCAGCTCCTTCATCTTGCCGATGTTGAGCTGGAGGTTGTTATCCTGACACCACGATGTCAGGGCTCTCACCTCTGCTCTGTAGGCCGACTCGTTGCCGTCAGTGATGCAGCCGATGATGGTGGTGTCGACAGCAAACTTAATGACGGTGTTGGAGCTGTGTGTGCTTGTGCAGTAAAGTAGGGGGCTGAGGACACATCCCTGGGGGGCACCGGTGCTGAGGGTAAGTATGGAGGAGGTGGCGTTGCCGATCCGAACAGTCTGTGGCCTGCTTGTCAGGAAGTCCAGGATCCAGCTGCACAAGGTGGAACTGATGTGCAGGTCTCGGAGCTTCGCGACAAGTCTGGACGGCACTATGCACTATGCACACTAGGCACTACTATGCTGTTAAAAGCAGCTGTCCATCGATGAACACCATCCGCACATACACTACCGTTCAAAAGTTTGGGGTCACCCAGACAATTTTGTGTTTTCCATGAAAACTCACACTTTTATTTATCAAATGAGTTGCAAAATGAATAGAAAATATAAGGTTAGAAATAATGATTTTTAGTTGAAATAATAATTTCTCCTTTGTCAAAGAATGCTCAATTTGCAGCAATTACAGCATTGCAGACCTTTGGTATTTGTATTGTAGTTATATTATATTATATAGCAAATTAACATTCTTTGCCACTCTGCCCTGAAGGCCAGCATCCCGGAGTCGCCTCTTCACTGTAGACGTTGACACTGGCGTTTTGGGGGTACTATTTAATGAAGCTGCCAGTTGAGGAACTGTGAGGCGTCTATTTCTCAAACTAGACACTCTAATGTACTTCTAATGTACTAATGTAATGTACTCTTCTTGCTCAGTTGTGCAGTGGGGCCTCCCACTTCTCTTTCTACTCTGGTTAGAGCCTGTTTGTGCTGTTCTCTGACGGGAGTAGTTGTAGGAAATCTTCAGTTTCTTGGCAATTTCTCGCATGGAATAGCTTTCATTTCTAAGAACAAGAATAGACTGTCGAGTTTCACATGAAAGTTCTCTTTTTCTGGCCATTTTGAGAGAATGTGGTGCTCCAGATTCTCAACTAGCTCAAAGGAAGGTCAGTTTTATAGCTTCTCTAACCAGCAAAACTGTTTTCAGCTGTGCTAACATAATTGCACAAGGGTTTTCAAGGGTTTTCTAATCATCCATTAGCCTTCTAACGCAATTAGCAAACACAATGTACCATTAGAACACTGGAGTGATGGTTTCTGGAAATGGGCCTCTATACACCTATGTAGATATTGCATTAAAAACCAGACATTTGCAGCTAGAATAGTCATTTACCACATTAACAATGTATAGTGTATTTCTGATTAGTTTAATGTTATCTTCATTGAAAAAACTGTGCTTTTCTTTCAAAAATAAGGAAATCTCTAAGTGACCCCAAACTTTTGAACGGTGTGTATATATATTTTATCTAAGAATATGCAGAATCATATTGACTCACTATTATTGACTGGTGGTATTAAATCAATCGTGAAATAAAGAATGTGGTGAATTATTTACAACAATGATATTTTTAAATTATATGGGCTATTATAAACAGGGCCCCTGACACTGTCAGTGTGCTTTATCATTGAAATTATATCATTACCTAAACATCAGTCCTCTTCAGTGTGGTCACTCTTAATTGTACTTGATTTGAACCATAATAAATCACACACTCACTTAACACGGATTATAGTCACAAACTACAACCACAAACACATGTATACACACAGAATAAATTATGAATATATGGTCAGTATAAGATAATACATTCATGACACTAAGTTGCTGATGCGGTATAATACCTTTATTGTATTTAACATATCATAAATTGTATTATCAATTAAACCAGGCCAACAAGACAGAAGATCATTGCCATGAATATAAAATATGACAGTCACCTTCACGTTTCTCTTTAAATAAAAACCTCATTGATTATTCGAAAAAGCCAGTTTGTATTCTCGACATTATATAAATGTTAAAAGGCAAGGGAAGGAAAATAATTTTCAGTGTCACTTTTCCATCTACAACTGCAGAGGTTATAGTTTATACATATTACGTATTGAACTCCCAATAGTGCCTCTGCCCTTTTTTAGGTGTTTTTTTAACAACAGACTAAATAATACTATTTGGTACTAATACTAGATACCAACAGTAGATGTTTCGTCGACTTCATGTGGAGACAGAAGCAGAACAGGGCGACCGCTCCTGATGCAACCATCATCAGCTTCAGCTTGCGATCGTAACTGGGCTCGGGTACCGGTACCGCTCTGGTCCTGAAAGGCTGGGCCACCCGCTCCCACTGGGTGAGGATGGCTTCACGGGCCCCGGCCCATTGTCCCGGCCCGCCGAGACGATACTGGTACGGTGTTAAGGGACCCAGGAGTACCTGCAGCCCCAGACGGACGTCCTTCAGCAGGAGCCAGAGGATACTTGGTCGGACCCCGATTAGTTCTGCCAGCGAGTCCATGTAAGGAACATAGTCCACGTGAAGTGGATTACGCTCAGAGAGGGCAAAACTAAGAGGGAAAGGCATGGCAGAAGACATGTGGGTAACCATATCAATAAAGTAATTCTGTAAAGCTGACAATAGTAGCACACGGTAGCACACACACACACACCTCTGATGCATGGCGACTGTGTCCTTATCAATGCCTTGCATCATCGCTTCCTGCGTTGGAAGTGCTGTTAGGCCTGGAGGACAAACAAATCAAGACACAAAATGACTGAGCAGCTACTGTAGCATTCTTTTGTTGCTGTTTGTATTGATTATATCAGTGTCATCAATGATACGTATCCTGCAAGCCAGCCAATTCAATCAGACACTCAAACAGATTTTGGATGCAGAAGTACAAAGTTTCGTTTGAGGCTTGAGCCCGAGTCTGAGCTGATGAGATCAAGTGCACCTTTAAATACTCGTGTGGCCCAGCGAGCCTGCATCTCGGCCAGGGGGTTGATGGATCCCAGAGCACTGATGAAGCCCACCACAGCCAGCGTTGGTCGGGACAGCCCCGGCGGAAAGACGTGACGATAGAGACACAGCCTGTGGTCGCTCTTAGCCTGCAGGTCTTGGGGCAGAAAGGGGAAGCTGTAGTTGTAGCCCGTGGCAAACACCACCACATCCACCTAGGGGGGAACACAACAGGTGCTTCAGCAGGCTGGTACACAACAAGAGGAATGGTAGCAATTTCTGGTCACCTTCACGGTGCAAGATGAAACGTGTGCAGAAAAACCTGGCTACTCAAAAAATACATTATTTATTGCAAGAGACACAAAATGTCTTTCAAGATTATTAAAGCTCACCTTGTCTAGAAGGCTTCCATCCTCAAAGACCACACTGGAACCACAGAACTCCTTCACGTTTGGCTTCATCTGAACCCGGCCTGAGAGGATCCGAGTAGGGAGCTCATCATTCACTAGCGGGATCTGTGCAAAAAACCTGCCATTGAGACAGTGGATGCTGTTAATTACTTAATACGATAATTAACAATTGAAAATAAATTGAAAAGTGATCCATTACTACAGCTCTCTCTAGAGAAGGGGGCTCACAACTATAAAACGGACCCTATATTACGGTACCATGTCTATCAAATAAAAAAATTTCAGGAGCAAAGAAGAATACCAACATGACAAGATGAACAAAGACAAGGCGAATAAATATGGACATGTAACAGAATGAATATTCTGCTTGTTGAGCGACTATCCAAAGGATGACAACTATAGTCGCAGAGAGGCTAAGTAAGGGAAAAACTTTATCTGCTGGACGCGCTGGTTGTCGATAAATCATGGCTCCATAAATGTTGTATATTTATTGCAGATAAAACACAAACAATCGGGCGATTTCACGATCTTCAATATTACCATGCATCTTGTTTGACTATCAGGCAATATCAAAGCAAACAAAGCGAAGCGGTCAGCAAAGTCCTACTTCGGTCAGCAAAGTCCTACGGCAAAGTCCTACGGTCAGCAAAGTCCTACTTTGCTGACCAACACCATATCTCTCTCTCTCTCTCTCTCTCTCTCTCTCTCTCTCTCTCTCTCTCTCTAAACCCATATTTGAAGTGAGGTGAGATGAACGCCTGGTAATGAAGTTAGTTAGTGTTCTCCTGTGCACTGGTTACCCGTGCCGAGGCTGGAGGCCATAGAGGCTATGGTTAAACGCTCGGTTCAGCTTTGCCTCAAGTGCCTTGGTGGTCCACGCAGGGAATAGCCCAGCTAGCACCACGTCCAAGCGTGACGTGCCCACCATGTCACCTGGGAGCCCACCTTCCCCCACGCGGCCGACCAGCCACGCCCCCTTCCTGGAACTGAGGTACACCTGTGACGCAGAACATTATTTAAAAGAACAGATTAGCTTTATTCACTACTACTATGCATTCCCTTGTTTCCCTTTCATTGCACCTCTCTATTATTGCCACTACATTGCAGCGTTTGTATTGAATTTTCATTTAATTACCTTCTCTGCGACTCTACTTATGTCGACTGCGATATCGCCACCAGAATTCCCAATCCCAATCACGACCACTCTTTTCCCCTGCAGGCCGTCAGCATTGCGATATTCCCAACTGTGGAAATAGCTGCCTTCAAAGCTCTCAATACCTATGCAAAACAAACAGAAGCAGCAAGGACGCGTGTACGCGTATACGTAAACATAAAAAAACGATGAAACAGGAGTCTGGTTCTCATGCACGTGTTAGAGGGCCACCGTGTCTTTGCCGGTACCTGGGAAGTCGTGCAGTGGCAGGTGAGGCTGGGTGAAATGACCGGAGCAGACCATCACGGCATCGAACACTTGGGTCTCCTTCTGCCCCAGTATGCCCTCTGTTTCTATCTCCCACTGGCCTGTCACAAGGAAGTCCGCTCGCTGCCTCACACTCACCACTGTTGTCTGAAAAGAAAAGCAAAGACGCAAAATAAACTCAACCACTTATCGGCATGTTTCCAGGTTGTATTATGACATGCGTTGAATCAGCACACATTGAGTTTGCACGCAAAATTCTAACTCAAATTGCTGATGAATCATATCAGTCATCTTTCCTTCCGTGCAACAGTGGAATGAAAAGACGGCAGCCATCCCATTGAGTTTCAGCCTTGTAGCATCATGCCAATTAAAAATGACAGAGAACTATATGCCAGACATCTCTTCGGGTGCTCTACCTGGAAGCGTATGTGTGGAAGCAGCTGGAAGGCCTGGGCGTAGAGGCGCAGATAGAGCAGCACCTCAGAGTGGTGCATGTTGTTGGGTAAGTCTGCAGGGCTGGGGAAGTCACTGAACGAGATCTTCTCCTTAGAGCTGTTGATGACCACAGACTGGTAGATGTTGGCTCTGCCAGGCTCTGGCTTTTCCTGATGGAGGAACAGTGAGATGGACACATAGGTAGACTGAGTGTTGGTATTATGGACCAATATATAAAGTATATGTAATAAAATATTACATTACATTTGCTAAAACATAAGGGAAACACATCAGGGAGGAGAGACGATTTCACGCTTTGTCTTACTCTCAGCACTCCACATTCAGCACTCAGCATTTCACTGAAACTGATTGGTGTTGACGGTTGTTGAATAGGCTACTGGATAGAAAGATAATTTATTCAGGGGGCAGAGGGCAATGTTAGGCCCATTCCACATTTTAACAGGCTAACAATCACTTTGACTTCCTCCTTCCAATATTCACTGCTAATTTGTCACTCTGCAAAAACACCTCAAGTGCCCAATTGATTTCACCTTAAATCTCCACAGGCCGCCAATGTCCTGGCTGCTCTCGAAGCAGGTGGGATCCAGACCTTCATCCAGACAGGCCTTTATGCTGGTCAGGCCAGAAGGACCAGCTCCGACCACAGCCACCCTTTGCACCACCATCTCCACGGCTGATGTGCTGTGTTAAAGGTAAGGGGTAAAATGGCAAGTTAGATGAAAACACAGTAGAGTTCAAAGGTTGCCAACAAAGCCAGAGTTGGTCTAACGTTTAGTGAAATAGTTAATATTCAAACTCTGAACAGTGGTGGTGTTGGGATATAGGCATATTGATTATTGATTTTATTGTCCAACATCTGACTTGAATATGACCACCCGTACTCTCCCCTTTAGTTATTCTAGCTATTTGTCTTGCTGTTGGTACCAATTTGGCCTTTATAAATGTCAATACACCATCCGTTTTTCTATCCATCAATTAAGAAGAGTTGAAGCACACAGCTTTTATAAGGAGCCCTGCCTTATTTCAAGAAAAATGTTGAGCCAAACATGAATAACAATTGGTAACCGTTTGTTTCATGGCCGATCTAAAAAAGACGCAGTCATGTCAGCTCAGACATCCACAACGACGCACACGGCCATGTCTTCAAAGACCGACCCGAAGTGAAATTAAGTCAACAAATTGATTTAATGGGATACGTGTGTTTTTTTATGGTTAAATGTTGGTTTAAAGATAAAGTGGGCAATTTATTATAAAAGCATTTGTTCGAATTTGAAATTCGCGTTAGATCCCGTCAATCAAGAAAGTAAATATTCTCTGACTGTAGGAATGGAATGATTGCTGGCTTTCCGGTCTGTCTGCCATACTCCCAAGTACCCTTCGAGCACTGGATGCTGGATCCTGGATTCTCTACGGATTATACTTTGATCCCCGGACCCTCTCTACCCTCCGTTTGATTTAACGTAAATGGGCTACACACAAAGAGCCTAAGTAAACACGATAAGAATCCTTTGCGTATTCAAAGTTCGTATTATGACCACCAAACACTTACGGGTATAATGATGTACGTGATGTTAAAATCCGTTTCTCTGGCCACGGTCCTCAATGCAAAATCATGCAAAATCGAAATACTTGACGCAAGAACTCAAGAGTGGATCCAACAGGGGGGTTAGAGTCGCTAGAATTACTTATAAACAGGGAGGGGTCCAGCAGACCACTCATGCGCAAAGTTGGGTTTCCTAAGAAAGTCAAATCAATATGATCAGGCAGTTTGAATAAAGCGTGTTTAACCCATAAGAACCCATGGTGACACGAGTGTAACAAACACTTTAAATGTCCCAAAATCTTTCTTATACAGCTTTGTGCTTGACTTTAACTCATTAAGTGCCTAAGTGACATTTTGATCACATTTTGGTGTAGTTGTGGTGTGATCTGAATATACAGATGCGTATGTTAAACACTAGAGGGGGCTCTACTAATTATCTGGGCAGCAATGTATGCGAGAGGGGTCATTGTCTGGAGTGAGCTTGCAGTAAAGTTAAGTCAACTTTAGCTCCGTGCAGTCTCGTCTTTCCCTACCATTACAAAGAACCCAACACGACATGGTGTCAGAAGTGAGCCTGTAAGAGAAAGGAGTGCGGAGATACACGAGAAAAAGCAAAAACGTGTTTAATATCGAAGACCCACCTTTTGTCTCATATCTAATACAATTGTCAAGCACCTGTGGATTACCTTTGGATGTGCGCACCACCCCTCTTTCTAAAATCAAATTTTTATATAACAGATGTTTGCACCACCTTTGTTTCAGTTGTTCAATAATACACACTTTTTGGTTAGAAAAAGATTTGATGTAAATGACAATGCTTCATTGTTTGTTTTTTGCCTTACGGCTATTGTGTAGAATCTTCTTGAGGGTTCTCTTGATTAAGGTTTCCTCGTGACACTATCCACACAAGTTCACATGTGAGTAGTGGCTGTACTGGCAGGTAGAGCCGTCTTGGGTCATCAGGCCTCATAATGATCTTGTGAGGAAGGCCTGTTCCACTTCTCAGCGTCCTGGAGGGGATGGCCGTCTGGATGTCAGAGATGTAGGAGTACAGTTTTTTTCTCCTTTACTGTACTTTTGTTGTACGAGCGTTTGTACCTGGTGACAGAGGACGAGCCATTAGCAGTGATAATTTCCCCAACCCTTACAAACAAAAGTGTCCTTCACAATTATGTGCTGGCTGTAATCTATTGCAGCAAGCAGGGTCCGTGTTTTGTACACAAATGGTGTATATGACATGCGCTTTGCTGCATACACTAGAATATGGTTCTGAAAACTTTCTAGGTCTGATGTGGTCCTGTGTGGTTGGATGGGAAGGAGACAATGAGAACAACCCTGCTGTTAGAAGACTAAACAGAAATGCTTGAATACATACACTGCCCGGCCAAAAAAAAGTCACCAGGGTTTCACAAATAGGGGGTGCTGCAGTTCAAAGAATAAGGTCAGCTGACTACCAGAACATATTGAATGACAAGGTTATTCAATCAATTGATTATTTCTTCCATGATGGCACAGGCATATTCCAAGATCACCATGGCAGGATTCATCGGACACACATTGTGAAAGAGGTTGAGTGGTGAAAGAGTCCAGACCTTAACCCTATTGAGAATCTTTGGGATATGCTGACTCTTCACTCCTCACTCCATCATCTTGTATTGATGATGGAAGAGTCAAACCACTGTTTAACACATCTCTACGATTCTCAATGGGGTTAAGGTCTGGACTCTGTGGTCAATTCATGTGTGCAAATTATGTCTCATGTTCAACCATTTTTTCACAATGTGAGCACGAAGAATCCCAGCATTATCATCTTGGAAGAAAATATCCATTGATGGAACAACCTGGTCATTCACTATATTCAGGTAGTCATCTCATTATTTGAGCACATGATGTTGCTGAACCTAGACTTGACCAACTGCACCAAACCCTTACCCATTTGCTTAGTGAAATCAAGGTAACTTTTGTTTAGGAAGTGCATCTAAAAATAAGGCTCATACCATTACAAATGTAGATGCTCTCCTGAAGTTTAGAAACGCCTTCACCTGGTTCAACCCCCTCTTGTCCAGCACGGTTGCAGTCAGTGCCTTGTAAGATGTTGAACTTGTAATCACAATGCATCACACATTGTGAGTAAAATGACTGCATCCATACACCATAGATGGTGGACTTAAGTCAGGAACACAAAGGTAAATTTCAAGATAGACACCGGGGCAGACATTACTGTTGTATCCAAGCAGGTGTATAGACAGGTGTGTCAGGGCACGTTATACAATCTAGCCCCTGGTCGAAAGGCTTTATTTGGGCCAGGCCGTGCACCTCTATCTGTGGTCGGTGTCGCCAGAGAAGAGCTGCAGCATGGCGAGAAATGCACCACGGAAGACAAAGCCGTTAATGGAACTGCTACTACCTACCTCCAAGCGTTAGTGAAACCCCACACCCCTGGTCAGCGGATGGCGAAATCACAACTCTTCTCCGTTTTGCCACCGCAATGGTGGAACGACCTCCCTGCCAATGTCAGGACTGCAGAGTCACTCCCCATCTTCCAGAAGAGACTCAAGACTCACTTGTTCAGAGTTCACCTGAACCCTGCATAACATCCATCCTTTACCTCTAAGAGAAATAAAAAACCTACCCTCATGCTCTTGTATGTCTTGGCACTTTATAATTGCTCTTTGTAACTTGGCACTTAGCCAGAGATGTTGTATACTAGCAATGGTTAACCTAGCAATTGAAATGCTTGAAACTTGTTCTGGTGACTTTCTTACTGTATTAGCAGCAATGAAATGTTTCACCTTCTTCTGACAAATGTACTCTTTGTAAGTCGCTTTAGATAAAATATAGTTGCAAGAGTGTTCAGAATCTTCTGAAAAGAAGTGTTTCAGTAACCAATACACTGTATAATGATTTCAGTAAGAACTGTAGTTCATGCAAACCTGTTATGAAAATGTAGGTTACAGGTTACAGTGTATTGCTGCTAGCAAAGGGAGATGTGGTGTGATCTGAATATACAGATCTGTATTTTAGACACTTGAGGGGGCTCTACTGATTATCTGGGCAATGTATGCGAGAGGGGTCATTGTCTGGAGTGAGCTTGCGGTAAAGTTACATCAACTTTAGCTCCATGCAGTCTCGTCTTTATTCCCTACCATTGCAAAGAACCCGACACGACAGTTGTGATGTCACATTCATATGACAGCCCCAGGATATGAACTTCCCCAAGTTTCCCGCAAGAGGCAGTGTTACTCATTTTTATTCAGTTTGTATATTTTGTAACAAAGCATATCTGAAAAAAAGTTGCATTACTCACAAAAAGTCACACATTTGATGTATCTTGTGGAAATGCAAATAAAAACGCAAATTTGTGGTATTTGTGGTAAATATTTTCAAATAAGGAATACATTTACCATAAATGCCCACTGTAATGTAAATGTCACATCATAGATTAAGTGGTAGTATTTTTGAAAAAAACCATCAGAAGTGTGTTCTGTGTTCCACTTGGTCTGTGGTATATCCCCCATAATTTTCCTTTAAGCAGAAATGGGTCTGGGTTCTTATGGGTCAACAGGCCTACGTGACTCACCTTGCCCACTCAGACATGATTAAATCAGGAGGGCCTCAGGTGAGTAGATCACCAAATCAAATCACTAAATATTGTAGGTATAGGGTAAAGAAGTTACACAGAGACTTTGTTGATAAACGTACAAATGCGGTAATTCAATGAAGTCTGTGCTCCCCTCTCTACTGACGTGAAGAACACATTTGAAATGCAAAAAATGACTTTAGCCCCGTGCAGTCTCAAAATACATTTATTCATTTTTGTTGCATTTTTTGATCCTGTGTACCAAGGTTATTGTGGACCCAAGGTCTTCATCCCGTCCCTGCATTTGTTTATGCTGTGTTGGTTACAGGGCTCTGAAATCAGCTGACCGTGGTCAGCGTGCTGAGAGTTTATTCCAGCATCCACCACAACACAGAACACATCAGCACGGCTACCCCAGACAGCAGCCACAGGGAGACGGCACCAGAGTGACCCGACTCTGGTTCCTGTACTGCTCGGGTCCCGAACGGCTGGGCTACCCGATCCCACTGAGTGAGGATAGCTTGGCGGGCTCCGCTCCACCGCCCCGGTCCGGTGAGGCGGTACTGGTAAGGTGTGCATGGACCCAGGAACACCTTTAACCCCAGTTTAGGGTCGGTCAGGAATAGGTGCAGAATATTGGGGCGAACACCAATCTGGGAAAGGAGAGTCTTGTTAACAACAGTGGAAGGAAAAGTACTAACACTAAATCCTTAATTGGACCCAGTCAATTGGATCCTGTCGCTATTAATCGCTTGATGTAGCTACAACCCCTACAGCAGCCACTAGAGGTTATGCTCATGGTAATTTGGTAAAAGTAAAATTGATTAGATTTTGTTCCATTTTGGACAACATTTGACTTGTAACCAAGCATTAGAAAACACACCTCGTGGGCCATGGAATCCAGATACGGGATGTAGTTCACTTGCAGTGCGGCATTTCGTGGATAACTGATAGTGACGGATGCATTTGGTTTAGGTAACTGATTACATTTGTAGTGTGATGAATGATCTCCATACTTGTTTTATGATGGGAACGAATGATCATGACCCCAGCTACCTCCTTATGAATCTCTTCTTCTCACACTCAACGGCCAACAGCATTCTCTCTTTGGTGACGAGACGGCATGAGCCTTGTGAAGGGAAACTTGTAGTCATTACTTTTGTGTGAGTGTGAATGTGTGAGTAAATCAGTGAGTGAGTGTGAGAGTGAGAGTGTGTGTGAAGCTTTGGTTAGGTACCCGTTTGGCATCTCAGTGACGAGCGCACTCTTGCATTTTGCCAGGTGTCTAACGCTATAGTGGGTTTGTAGTTTGGTGTTTACCGGTAAAAACCTTCAGCGCCCACCGGACTTGCATCTCCACTATGGGCATGATTGGTCCTTTGGTCCGAAACAAACCCATGACGGCCAGTGTGGGCTGCTCCAGAGAAGGAGGAAACACTCTCCTGAAACACAACAACAACGTGAGCAGAAAAATAATTTAGAAAATGTGATATCCCCTCCGGATCTATGAACCAAATCCGCCCACAATGTGGTACCCACTTGTACAAGGACACGTCCCCTCCCGGCCCATCAGCGAGTCCGCCGGGAAGGAACGGGAAGCTGGCGTGGTAGCCTGTGCAAAATACCACCGCATCGATGTCGTCCTCCGTGGTGCCGTCTTCAAACACAAGCCCGGAGGCCGTGAAGCCACACAGGTGGGTCTTCATTACCAGCGCCCCCTGCAGGATCCGACCAGGGATTTCATCGTTGATCAATGTGTCTCCGTCTAAAAACCTTTTGAGGGCAGAGGGCTCAATGATTCATGTGTACATGACCGTACTGACCATGACCCCCCCCCCCCC
>OMKQ01045872.1:0-32058 GCA_900302335.1 Phycis phycis
ACGGAGAGTCACAAGTCTCTTTCATCCTGCATGCCCTCCCCCAAATAGCTGAATTGACTCCCACAAATGCATTCCACTGTAGAATAGAAGTAACGTACCTGTTGGCATCTGCACACTTCACAAGGATGGTCTCCATGACCGGCTGAAGGAGCTGCTGTAGGCTCACACATTCCGAGACAGAATGGCATGCCGTGTGCACGAGCATGGCCCTCAGGGTTTTCTGTGGACAGGCGAGACACGGTTTAGTGTTCTGAACGTATGAAAGAAAAGCTGAATGAGGATTTTCAAGTCCGTCATCGTCCGTTACATGTCATCATGGAGATATCATTCCTCCTGCAAGGCTTGGGGCACAAGATTAACTAAGCCTCTGTTTCTAGACACTACATTTAAATCTAGTCAACAAATGGGAACGGGAATGGGATCCAGAGATGAGCTCTGAGATACGGTGGAACAAGTTTGGGATTCGAGATCCAAGTTAGCGTGCGAATGAGCAAGCAACTGTTTCAAGAAAATAACAATGCACGCAGGTGACGAAGCAAAGTCTCACCAAGGCAGCCACATAGACTTTGTAGACTGGGTCGGCGCAGACCATTGACAGGACACTACAACAGGACCCCAGCACCACGTCTCTGGACATCTGGTTGTGACCATGGCCCATTCGGGTCGCCGCCGCACTCTGCCCCGCTCCGGGAAAGCGCTCGCCGCTGGCGAGGAGCAGGGCCCTGCTGACATCACGCGTGAGGCTCCGGAGGGCCACCTCTCGGATGTTCCAGTTTCGGGAGAAAAGGCACTCGACCAGTTCCTTGCCAAATACCTGGAAAGGAGTGAACACTTAAGTGTGCATGTAAAGAGAATTCAAAATGGGCATTTCTACCCAATTGTAACTTGCAGTGCCCAACAAAGAAAACATTTTTAAAAACTATTAAGTGATTGTACTTATCAGGGGGGAGAAAAAAAGACAGCATAATCTGTTTACCTTAATCCATGGCTCGGCCAGGTTTTTGTATGACGGAGGTATCTGTTGAACGGTGTAGCTGGGGAGGTTGAAATGCCCCTCTTGCGAAGAGGCCCCGGAGTTGACATTTTGAAAGGATGATGGAGGTTGGGAATGTTTATGAGCCAGTGATGCCTCACTAGACACCGCAGACTCAAGACTGCAGGAGGAAACCACAAATCAGTCGTAGTCATTAAATCCATTAAGAATCAGACAGTTCATTATTTTATACAGTGCATTGAGTCTTCAGACATGATTTTACGTAGAATGGCATAGCCATATTCGAAACTAAAAAGGGACAAGCATACCAAATGCAACCATAACATTTGATGAAAACGAAAGGGAATTTGAACATGAATAGCTTGAGTTTGATGAGCTCAATACACATTGGAGCCACTTTTCCGTTTTGATAACAACTCTAAACTCTAACTAAATTACCTGCAGAAATCATGAGTCTTCCACTTGGCTCTGCACAAAGGGCAGATCAGGCTTTCCTGGTTCCTCCGACATTCCTCTGCCCCTAAGGAATAAATTGTCTAGTTAAGAATAACACAATTACAAACTGATCCCTGGAAGGCACACCTTTGCTCCATAATGGATGGGACATTCAAAATTAATGTGTATGCAAATGAAAAATCTCTTGGAAGGGAATTTGATGACTACAAGAGACAAAGAACACATGAAGATGCATTCATCGGACTCTGAAAAGATGGAACTAGTAATGATGGAATGGGATGATGGGAGGGGAGGATTCAACACTTTGTGGATTGGAGGCAGACACCATTGCTCTCTCTATGTTCCCCATACATCAGTTGCACACCCTTCACACGCCCTCTTATGGTTTGCTAAACAGCTACAGCATTGGTGTTAATATAAAATAACATCTACCTGCGTTTAGATTGCCTCTTTGTGTTATGCATGCGGTAATAGTGCATAATGACATTAAGATCGGTTCTGCCGCTCGGTGGAGGTGTTATTGGAGATGATGGACCAACTTACAAATGGACATGCAATGGTGGTGAAGTTTGTTCCTGCAGCCCTCCACACACACCGTGAGACTCTCTTCATCCAGCATGTCCAGCAGGCAGATGGGACACATCTGCTCCTCCTCGTTCTTCAAACTGTTGGGAGAGAGAATGGATGGATGTAAACACACACATTATTACAAGCATGTAAGTGAGAGAGAGTGTGAGTGAGAGAGTGTGTGAGTGAGAGAGAGTGAGTGAGAGATAGAGTGAGTGAGAGAGAGTGTGAGTGAGTGAGTGAGAGAGAGTGAGAGAGTGAGAGAGTGTGAGTGAGTGAGCGAGAGAGAGTGAGAGATAAGAGTGAGTGAGTGAGTGAGTGTACACTAACCCGCTTTCATTACTCGGGAGGGGGCTGCCTGATGCACTTGTGCTGGGGGAGTTGGACACCATCTTCTGGGTGGTGTTGCGAGACGGTGCCTTAATTCTGGAGCTCCGCCGGCTGTGATACTTCTGAAACAAGCTCTCCACCTAGACGGCATCCAGACAAAAAAACAATACAAATATAAAATGATAAATAAAATGAAAACCGAACGTCAAACAACCAATTGACTGTGAATTTATAAAAGTGTTTTGGACCAAAATGGTCTGAATGCAACTGATTTATGCATTTACCGTTGATTACTTATTCTTAGTAAGAGGGTATAGGTTTGGTTTTAAGGCTTAATTATTGTAAAATATAGGCAATTCACACATAAAGACATGATGAAACATGATGTGACTTCACCGTACGGTTACCTCAAAGTTCCTGAGCGTCTTTCTCCAGAGCAGGGGGTCTGAGTGCTCCAGCTGAAAAACCCTGAGCATGACGAATAAGACATGGATGCAGAAGGCTCCCCGGACACAGCTACAGGTCTGCAGAGAGGGATGACGTGCTGCTTCACACAAATGCACCACAGACAAAATCCACCGAGCACATAAATATTTTGGTGGCACCATAGCTGTGACTGAGTTTCTGTTGTGCTGTGATGTGACGTCATCACCATAAAGACTCGTCCTTTGGACTGAATGAAACAATAATGAAAGTCAGACTACAATCCGACACAATCCCAAACCTGGTGAGGTTTGCACAACGTGCAACTACTAACAATGTGAACCATGAACCAATTTGTTGCCACGGACGCCTCGGTATGTCCTACCTGTGGGCCGATGAAAACGCGGTACTTGTTGTCGGGGCTGTCTCCGCCGATCAGAAAGGAGTTGGGCCCGATCTGCTGCAGCAGGTAGAGGCGGGCCCTCATCACCTTGTTCACGCGGCGGCTGGTCTCCTCCGGGCTGTAGGGGGAGAAGCCGTCGGGGGACGGGGCTCTCCGCGGTGGCGTGATGCGGCCGCTCTGAAACTGCACGGCGACAACAGCCCCGGGGAGAGTAAACCTCCTGAGAACTGAGCACACACTGAGCGCCGTTGGCAAGACGGCGGACCCTTGGGGAGGTTGAGTCACACACACGCACGCATGCACGCACACACGCAGGCACGCACGCATGTGTGTTGCTATAAGTGTATTGGGCATTTTGGTATTGTTCAGGGCAGAAAATATCAATCCTGCCCTGGAAGTTAATAAATGCTGCCCCTTTAAAAAAAAAAATAAGAAAACACCTACAAAAAAAGCTACTTTTCGAATGTACTATATTGTCTGTATGAATGTACACATTCGACTGTGCTATATTTCGAATGTACTTTTTAATAGCTTTACCAACACCAAAACGCTGACATTTCTTCAATCCGTTCAGCGGTCACTTCCCAATGCACTGAACGAACACATGTCCCCGAGGAGGCCCCCCCCCCCTCACCGGTATGGGAGATATCCTCCTCCGGCGCATGCCGGGCGAGTCCGGCTTGCCGCTGCCCTTGGCGTAGGACCACTGAGAGCCGGAGCCCGGGGTGGGGCTGCAACGGCTGGCGCTTTGGGAGGAGGAGCCGGACTGGCCATCGGGTCCCGGTTCAGGAGGCCCGCCGTCCTGTTGCGTTAGTCTCAGGGGGATCGGCTTCACTACCTGCAGGGGTGGAAGAGAGGAGCGGCCGAGGGATGGACTTTGTGTCGTCGGCGGGGTTGGAAACATTGGATTGCACACGCGGTGTCACGATGACGCGGTGTCGTGGCCATCATTTAACACCATAGGGGCGCCTCTTGACGAAAACAACCTCTGTTGGTGGCCTGAACTAATGTTATGATATTGTAATGATATTATCGATTTATAAGCAGGGTTCCCCACGACAGCGAGGTGCAGCACCTCCACTAAACAGCCGCGTCTACGAAATCAACTTGTCAGGATAGGACAACATTGTGGGAGTTCGTTCACGTCAGCAACTGCATTCAATTTGCCATAAAATACAGGCTACCGTTACCTCGTATACAATAATATAGGTTGATATAAGGTATGCTAAAAAATACAATACATCTATGACATCAAACGATGATGTAAACGGTGGTTTTGGGGCCGTTGCAGAGCGTCCACCCATCAAGGTTCTTAGCTGTAGATGTGCTTAGATACATGATCCAAGAGTGTAATTTGCTAAAAATGGCAAAGTCATCAGGCAGTTAGTGTGACAATTAGCGTGTGAAATCCAAGGATATCTTGTTTCTAGTTGACAGCGCTCTACGAGGCGATTTTTCGGTTCGTTTTTTTTTTTGCCGTTAGACCACTCCCGCCTATTTTTTTTCCCGCCATCCCTTCTCTGATTGGCTCGGGGAATCCATCTTGCCTGCCAATCACATACAGCCAAGGTACACCATAGGTATTTGAACGCAACACGAGAGAAACTTCGGGAGGGAGTGGTTTTTATTGGGCGTTTGCTTTCAAAACATTGGCCCTTTCCAGCTCTCAAACATTGCCTACAGCAGTCTATATATAAACCCGCAATTGTTTGACCAAGAGAATTTGAGTCGACTCGGCTATTCAAACTTGAGGGTACAGCCCTGCGCTGTCGCTTAGCCTCTTTCTCTGACGCATTTCTCTCCCCCCCCCCTTCGCTCGACTACTCGTTTTGGTGGGAAAAGCCCGACATGGATATTCGTGTTCATCCGTCCGTACCACTGGGCCTTTGCGGTTGCGTCTCTCCAGCCACTCGTGCTTCCAGGTGGGCATGCACGTTGCCTTCAGCTTCTCCCGGATGGTGCGCTCCTCGGGCCGGTCCTCGATCTTCTGCAGGCCTCTTGGGGTCAGCTTGGTCGCCATGTCATAGCTCCAGGGGACAAGAAACACTGGCGTTAGTCAGAGGAGCGCACACACCATGTTAAAGCAGCAGTACGGCGATTTATTTTTGTGCCGATTAAACGTTTGCGGGCGCTTTTATTCGGATTAAAATAAAAACCTTTTGAGAGGAACTTCAATTGGAAACTCGGGGTTCGCTGTAAGCGGCTGCATTAATTACACCGACAACTGTAACCTAACTTTTAAAGTTGAAAGGCTTCATTATGTAGTTATCGAGGAAGGGATTAAATAACGACAGTCTTTATATGTTTGGGGGGGCATTGGCTTCCAAGGATACGCTCGTATTTGGCGGTCTGAGTGTAGAACGACAACACAACATGTCTGCCTCCACTCCGAATAAAAGGTCGTATTGTGGCCACCCCCACACTTCTCAAGTAACAGCTATCCCAAATTGCCATGGGCCAAGACAAAGGGCCATTGTTTCTTGTGCAGGTGGGACATGAAAAAGCCAGCAGGCAGGAGGTCAAATTCAAACCCCACGTAAGCAATGAGTGTGTCCCAGTCAATAGTGGCTGTGCACACACCCTTTCTCCTGGGCAAAGGCACTCCCAAAATCAGGTTTCCTCCTTATACAACCCCTGCTGCAGGGGACAGCAGAGCCGGGGAGAGTACCAGCAGTATCAAAGATGAGAGAAGAGGGTTTGCGCCAACGTCATGAGACACATTTTGGTGACTCTTGTTTTCGACCAGGGTGGGAATGCTTTTGTCAATGGATACATGCATTTCTGTGGAAGAAACTCATTTATCACACTTGATAATTTCTAATATAAGAGATGACCAACGGCAAACTCACAGAAAAATCACAGAAAAGTTGGCCCATTGACGTCAATAAAATGGGATTCGCATTCTGCATTCAATTTGGAAGGAGGAAATTAAGTAACACGCGTATAAACAAAATTGTGGCATGTAGAGACAGGAGTCTGCAGGGACCTCACAATACAATATTACTAGTATTTTATGGCGAGATTCTGGAAAATATTGAGATATATATATATCTATATATATAATCCGGAAACATTGCAATAGGGCCTATACCGCGTGACATCAGATCACAATGACCGCCTCCATTTCAGAGGTACAGAAGCATAGGAATGTTAATGGTAGTATAATTTTATGAGTCCTGTCCTGATAGTGACACTGTATTTCTCATGCGAGACGGGGCGAAACAACGGTTTTGATTGGCCATGGGGAGATTGGTGAAGAATTGATACATCAGACAATACATCCCGGCTCCGCACAACCCTATTCTGCACTCCGTCTTGCAACCCTGGAGCCGCGGTTCAAGCCCCTGCCGTGTAGTGGCTATGGTGTCGGAGAACCACTGGCATTAAGCTACTAAGCTCAAAATCTTGTTACAATGGAGCCCATCCATCATCGATATGCAGGTTAGACACATAACACTGACACACAATCTGTGGCATGTTTTCAGCTGCGAGCAACAGATCTACCCTACTTACTGGGGCCGGGGTTCACACCAAGAGCCATGGCGAACAAAGAAAATGCACTGACCCCTTAAAACTATCGGGACTTATAGTGTCACTTTCAATGGGCTAATCTAAATATAGATGACAAAAGAAAGTGACTTCTGCAAAGCACAAGAAGGGGATTACACACTGGTTCTCAGCCTACCATTTCAGTCCAAGATGAGCAAAAAGTGCATTTCAATCCCAACGACCAGCTGAAACTGAACATCATCCAATTTTCTGCAGTCATTATCCCCGCAAGTGCGTGTTTGCCCCCAAAACTCAAAACATACATTACATCCAAAATGTTTCCAGCCATGACAGAAATGTATTATGAAAAAGTATTAGTCTGCTTTAAAAAACAACAAGTTAGAAATGCGTTTAGCCTTCCTTTATTGCTTGCCATCTGAGTCAAACTAATCACACGTTCACCTTACTTTTAGAGCCATCCCTGTAATGGCACACTTTGACCGAATGAAAGGCCCATGCTTTGTATTTACAAAGAATTGTCAATCAAAGAGTAAACGGGCAAATTGCAGAGTATCCCAAAATAAAGGGCCTAAAATAACACAGTGTGTCGTAGGGGGCTGAGTTCCGAAATCAAGTAGTTTGGTTGGGTGGTGTTTCAAAACGTGACAATATTACATTTTGCCATTTCCCCATTAACTGAAGAAAAACGGACAAACTTCAGTGTGATGTGTACAAGGAGAAGACAATTGGGCTGAAAAACTCCAGAAATCAAACATACGAGAGACCAGACTGTCTTTGAAAGAGCAAACCTAAAAATAGACTCAAATGTAGAATGCAATGTGATCAGCTGATGTCAAAATACATAAAATAGAATACACAATGGGACACACTGACCTACAAACAGTCAACACAAACAACGTATAAGTACCAACAACAACTCAGTAATTGAATAGTAGCCGAAGGCAAGTCTATCCTATTGACATAACATCTCATCCCGCAAAATAATGTGCCCATCATACCCAACCAATTAGAATGGTGTCATGTGCATGTGGATTTCACTTCATAGAAATACAATCCATATCGCGCATTCTGATATCCCAAGGCCCATGCAATGCATCGGCCTCGTTTCCACAATTTGGATCCAACTACTGCCAGTTAATACATCGAATGAACCTAACCGACAGATTTCCTTTTAAAGCACTTTACGCACTTTAAGATTGTTTTAAGGTGGTGGGCGCAATGGCACATGATCGCATATTTAGCAAGGGCAATTAAAAAAAAACACAATTACCGTGAAATGGACTGAAACTCTCTGGGCCACTCGTATGTTAGGTCAAAAGGCAATGCACCATGCCAGTAACCCACCAAGTCGTTTATAGCTCCAAATCGTTATACTACAGACTACTTTTTGGACAGTCGCCAGGACTATACCCTGTCAAATGCAATGCAAACTAAATGCATGAGTTTCACAGAAAGCCCATGACAACGTTTCATCGATTATCTCACCGAGGATCGGAGGGGTAACTTTGAAAAACCTTTACCTGTTTTGTGTTGCATGTACTTCCACGGACGATCCCGAAGTGGCGTCAAACAGTCCGTACTGGTCACCGCACTGAACTACGGAAGTTTTAGACTTCTTCTCCGCGTCCGAAAGCCTGCATTTGGGGTCCGATATGTGCGTCGGCGGACTGCACTGCTGATTGTAGTCATTGAGATGGCACACGTTGGACTTTCGGAACTGCTTTAAATCTGGCGAGGAACTTGACAGAGCGTGATTGCGTTGTGGCGATGTTATCGGAAGCCTCTCGGGTGACTCCGAGGTGTTGAGCGCCTCGCTCCTGACTTTAGACACATCTCTGTGCCTCCAGTGTGAAAGCTCCCCGTGGCAAGAAGTCGACTTGTTCGAACTACCGTGGACATCAGCGTTACTTAAGCTTCCCTGAGAACTGATTCCAGAGTTTACGGCGGTAGTTTCGTCCAGTATACCCGGTGACGATGTACGGCTCGCCGCCGTCGCCATTTTCTATCCCGTAGTCAGCGTTGGATCATGGCTGTAGTATCCTTGTTTTTGTGTCGAGGGGGAGGGCAGGAAGCGGCGCTGGAACTCGAGCAATAACAACAAAGCACTTCCGGCAAAACATCTCGGCTTCATGTTTTAACAGTGGGGTCCCAACAGTTGCACGACTGTTTTGGTGGGATTTATAACTCCTCCTTAGCATGTCTATACGTTTTAAAATCCTGTAATGTTATATGTAATAGGAAACTCGAAAACCAGAACAAAATTTTTTTTATGTAGATTTTTTTTATTAATTAAATTACTACTGTATTTATACATTCATATCGTTTATATTTACTGAATTTATTTCCCCCATTCATATAAATGATTATTATTCATGTTATTCATGTATATAGATTATTAACAATAATATGCATTTGCATTTGTCTTTCTATTCCTTCCAACAATATTCATGATGTAAAATAATTCCAAGAAAATAGGCTACTCCTATCAGATGCATAATTACCAGATACATATTGAAGTTATTAAATGCTCCTCGCATTGTCTCCACCTGTGAGTTCCACTTTTAATTTCTCATTTTCAGCCTGGTCATTGCTTGCTTGTTCTTAGTTACGTTTGTTTCTGTTCTCTTGTTACCCTTCCAGTTCTCTGAGCCATCTCCTTCTGGGCCGATCAGGCTAAACCAGAGGTAACAACAGAAATGTATTTATAGTATATGATTGTGTCTGGTGGTGACGTCCTCATCTCATGTCCTGCGCTCATCCTTTGGTCTGAACAGGACACTGGCCAAACCAACAAAGGCGCGTTACTCAACCTCTGACCCTACTTGTTGTAAGGATGTGAGAGATGGAAGTGGTGGATCAGATAAAACATGTATGTTCATGGTACTTGAACCAGTAGGCCTATATCACCACGATATAACAGTTTGAAGAGTTTCATGTTTTGTCCTGTAGTTGTCCTCGCTTCTCCGCTGAGTCTGGTTTCCCTGATTCCCTGAATCTACCTGTGTTAATTAGCTAATTGTGTTTGCCTATGTGTGTTCCTTTGTCTATTTAAGTTGGCCCCTTCCATGTGTTCTTTGTCAGATTGTCATAGCGTGACTTTAATAAATACTCCTTTTTATCTCCACCAGCGAGGTCTGTTTTTTGTTCCTCTTTTTACCATAGCAGTTCTTTGAGTCGTCATCTTCAGATCTTATCAGCCTTGCCAAACACATCTGCTATACATGTTGCAAGATTATTGCTGACAGTAACTCACATGCAGTGTGTCAGGAAACCCCACCTCCTCACTACAGGGGACCATCCATGCGTACAAAGCTGACAAAACCTTTCCAACCGTCATGCTCAGCCCTCACACCTTTCTCTCCTCTCACAGCTGACGCGAATCATGCCTTATCTGTCAGGATTCACAGCTCTAGCATAGCAGTGGATGTGTACATTGTGGTGACAGAATATGTTGGGAAGGGGATATATTAAGAGAAGTGAAGTGAGCCCAACACTGAACCCAGTGGGACACCCAGTATAATGGTGGCCTTGTCGGACCTGTGGTTCCTCAGCTTGATAAACTGTTGTTCTGTGGTTGGGTAGGGGATACGCAGTTGAACAGTAACTCGAATGGCAGCCAGGCGTTCCAGAAGAACAGGGTGAGATATGTTGTCAAAGACAGCAGTGAGATTGGTTCCCAGTATATCTGGCCGACCAAAATGCAATTTGTGGATGAGGTCATTGATGATGGTGGTGGTGCCCAAGCACAGGAGTTGGGTGAGAATATGCACTGACCTCACTGTGCTTAACAAACAACACCACAAAGGAAGAAATCAACCTGTATGTTGTCATAGCAAGCGTGCCAGTGTCCAAGCCATCTGCCATTCTCAGGGTAACTTACAGCTCAAGAGCCGACAAAAATGATGAAGAACTGTGACACATGCGCCCATGCAAGGACAAACTTCAGAGGAAGTATGCTGCCTACTGAGTTCCTGTCAAGGCCATGGTCTACTAAAGGAGCAACCCTGTTTCCAGACAGGAAACAAACATTACTAGACAATGTCCCCCTGCAAATAAACATTGACCATCCCTAGTTGACCTCTGGGGCACCTGAAACATCTACCAATCTATCTGAGGTGTTGCCTGAAAACGCCACTCCAGCCACATTGAGTACACCTGTCACGCTCGTATAGCATGACTCCACTCACTCACTGATTGCGGTCTGTCATCATGACATGAAACAGTGAATTCTCGTTTGAGAAAGCCATTATCCATCGAGTGTCCAGAGGGCCTAATGATTAGCCAATCTGCACCAGGGCAGCAGGGCAATACTAATACCGTTGTATAAATGATTGTCTGCGTAAAAATGCATTTTGTTACATGTCATGTAACACAAGTCACTGTATCTACAGGGTCTTAGCCAGGGGCTCATTTGCCAGAGCAAAAGGCAGTGGGCTCATGGGAGGGCCATTCGACCTAACGTAATTTGGCACTTCTCTCTCTCTCTAAATACTCATCTCTAAACACCTCTCTAAACAAATCTACATCAACAAAGAGGTTCCCTGTGCAGTGATCTATAGTGGGAAACATAGGCACAGCAACGTTCATTCCACTCCCCAAGTTAATCAATGAGCACTTCCACACCGCAGGGGTAACTTAAGTGCATTGCAGGTCTTAGCGCTTTTTCCCCCGATGTGGGGTCTATTAATTCCACATCCGCCTGCAGCTTTTTTACGCATATTTATAAAAAAAACGGATCAATTAAAATGGCCTGGATGAGTGAGATTGAATATACCTCTGGAGTGAAGACAAGGACGCAAGAAAACCCAGCTTTCGTTTGCACTCTATGCTTCAGCAATGGTGTGAGTGGCGGGTCGTTTTTGTAGGCTTCAAGTGAATATGTGACCTTGCAAATATGCATGAGCATGTCCCACGGCACGTCTGAAGAAGTTTCATCACATGGGGTTTGCGAAATTTCATGACAAATGTCGAAGTTGCGGACTTTCATCAGGAGCAGCCATGGAGGTCAAGCTCCCAGGTTTCGAGGTTTGCAGCAAAAGTAGCCTGGTATCGTGATATTGTAACAGAAATGCCTTTTCCCTGTACGCGCCCTGTGAAGAGCAAACTCCTACAAAAGCTATTAAGAGAAAGAAGAGCCATGCCCCTGGGGACTCGAACCCCTCGTGTTCCAAATGACTATAAATCATTCCAAACCTGATGAAGAATCCAGAATGTGTCGACCGGTGTACACCACCAAGACCCCACTACACTCAGGGGTCCAGTCACAGGCTGTAAGCTATGTACGCAATGCCCCAGGGAACCTGCCAGATGGCCTCATGAAATAGAATTACCTGCATATTAGCCACAGTGGCATGGACGGAAGCCCCTGCATTCCGCCTGTTTGCCAGCATAGAGGTCAAAAGTTAACTGTGTCCTGCTGATATGATATCTCCAATGTTTGTTCTGATTGACTATGACACCTGTCTTCTAACGGTGGTTAAACTTGTGGATATTGTTTTATCATCACATTAGTTAGATTTCCTTTCATCAGAAATCTTATTATATTCTAAGCTGGCATTTTTTGTGTGTCTATATAAAAAAAAAGAAGGCATTCAGCAAAGCGACTTACAATCAGTACATTTGTGGGGTTCGACATGTGGAGGTGGGGGATCAAGGGGATCGAACCACCTGCTCTATCCACTGAGCTACTGCCACCCCTGCTGGTATTGACCTCAACACCATTAATGGTATTGAGGTCAAAACGGTAAAAATATATGTAAAATGACAGGGAATGTAGAAAATCACAGTACATGTACCTCTTTCCTTGTTCATCAACATCAAAAATGTATCATTTACATGATTTATATCTAATCAAAATGTTTTTGTAAGAATTTTACAAGAACCCAATTATTTAATCATATTGACATTAAAATTGAAATTGTACTTTTGGGATATTTATCCATGTTATATCCGTAAAAGGCGTCTTTTAGTCGTCCACATCAACGAATAAAAAATGTTTGATAAGTACTGCAGATTTTCTAAATGGTGTTGCGTAGATCCATTCCTTGTTGAAAAGCACTTCTGGTTGTCATTTTACTTTGAAATGCGTCGCGCTCCACAGCGGAAGTCGTGATCTTAGACGGTTTAACAACAGGGTGACTGACAACGACGCTCCAAGGAGGAACTCTCAGGTATGCGAACAAACCCTTTTCCCAAAAATGTATCCAATTGCCATATATATAGACTATCGATATCGTGACCACTATCGATACCATTGATCGTGTGTTATTGTACGACGTATCGGGGCGGGTTGTATAGGCTGTATACAAACCTGCCAAAACAGTCGCCCACTCTTGAACGTCTTGTATTGTAATGATGTTGAAATCATTGTCATATTTGTTTTGTCAAATTCTTACATTCTTATTAATGTATTTTCATATTCCACAAAAAAAATGAGGATATATATATATATATGCATTTCTTGTCGTACTTTATGGATTAGTGTAGATTATCATTCAATGCTAATAACATAAACGTAATACATACTTGGGGCAAACACGATTTAAACATTATTTAATGATACATTTCGAAATACCGTGTGGTGTACGTGCAAAGGGTGATCTGTTTTATGGCCAGATGTTGACAAATACAGTGGCTAGTTTTTGAGCTAAGATGCCTCTGTATGAAATGATGAGTACACATTTACATAAGGCTTCCTCTCTTCTCTATTTTAGTTGTATTGTTTGTAAAGAGAAAGCAGCCTCCTTCAAGTCTGCTATGTTCTTCCGCAATTTCGTAATTTTCACTAACCTGTAACTCACTGACTGGTTTGTGATCAAGGAAGGCCCGTCACTCGATATACTGGGTTCATTTTGGCGTCGTTATCATTTGTGCTACATATCTAGTATATATCAAGTCATCAGAATCGGTACAAGAAAACTATATGTATATGTAGGCTATGTATCGGTGTGTTATTATTGTCTTTGCATGTGTGTGCTTGTGTGTTGGGCCATCATTGTGATTAAGCTTACTGCCCAGCTTTAGTTTTTTGAGATGGTTCAGTTAGTGTTAATATTGGGGTTGGAAGGGGCATGCCAGGTGAGCAGAGTCAGATTACAACAGAATGGATGTGTTGCCAACCTGACCACAGGCTTTGGCAAATCCTTGTTGGAAAAAAATGGAAGACTATTTGCGTCGATTTGTGGGAGTGTGAAGAGCTGTTACCATAGTGATCCCCTGCTATGATGTCAGCCACTACGCTGTGCTGAACACCTCCTCTGATTCTCCTTCCGTATTTTCTCTGCATAAGTCTTGACTGCACGTAGCATCCTGGGTCTCACTGGTGAGTCACCACCAAGAAGGCTCCTTATCAGGGCTAGGCCTATACATCCTGGCTTTCCTTGTTTTACCTTTCCGGCTTTGGAAGCTTAACGTGGCAAATAAGCAAGCACCTTTCTGACCAGGGAGAGTTGCACAATGCTAGATGAAAACTGGCAAACATATGTTGTATATATATTTGTATGTTTTAATTTGAAACATTTATTAGTGAGACACTGATGTAAATTGTTTATTTTCTTAAAGGTGTGTAGAATTAGTTATTACAACTGAATAATTCATTCCAATTCTATTTTGATATTCAATGTCCTCTGTATGCATGTTTCGAAAATATGACGGGCACTCACTGAATAGCATTCATTACAGCATTTGCCCATGTCTTACAAATGCCAAGTGAAAACAATTTCCCATGAACAAAAAAACCTATGACTCGACACATGGCGACAACGTCACAATAGAGTTTGAGTGTGCACAAGCAACCTGTGTTATTTGTGGTGATCAATATCAACTCTAACACTACTATTAATACGGTTGTAGAGTACCACAACACAGGACTGCTGCTAAAACCACCAGCCGTGAAACCACAAGCCAGCGTTCCGGTGAACGTCACCCGACGGTGGCTTTTTGCAACACATCTTCACGCTGTATCTATTTCGCAGGTGGTGAACACTGACTGCTGTGCCCGGAGATTCTATCCAACATGCTGAGAGGGTGAAACGAAGCCAAGACCCCCGGCATTCATCCCTTCAGATCTCAAGAGTCGACGTCTTCCGGTCAGTCGTGTGTCTTCCGGTCAGTCGTGTGTCTCCCGCCGCCGTTGACCGCTGGGCTCTCAACAAGTAAAGCTTTACAAACTGACTTTTTTTACGCACCGCCACTTCTGAAATAAGAGAGCAGAAGGTGTGCCACTCGTTTGTTTACCTTTTTAGGGTACTTCAACAACACTGCTCACGTTAATAGAGAGATAATTGAATGAAACCTCCATCAATCAAAACGTTAAATCACTCACTAAAACCAGGGTGCTCGTTGTTCATTGCAATTTGCACCACGTTCACCTTGCTCCTGCTCTGGCTTTTCTCTCACTGTTGGTGACATTGCTGCCTCGCTGCGTCTACAGGGAGGAGCAGGAGGTCCTACGTTGCTCCCAGGATGGGCCTGCTGGGAAGCCCGTTTCATTGCCTGCTGACACTAGGGCTCATCTGTCAGAGCCACAGCATGGACCGATTCAAAAGGTAACGTCACAATGTCAACATCCCTTTGGTTTTCCTGATGTCTAACGTGGCCAGAAGTTCAGTCTCGTACGTTTTTTTGTTTGCTCGGGGACATCCCTGTGTTTCTCCCGGTCTCGGAGGACCATTGCGATCTCGCATGCTTGCATTTCAGTTTTCTCGCCGCTGAAGATCTCTCTGGCCTCGCGCCCATTGTGAAACCAACCTTTTAAAAACCCAGAAAGTGGACGCACCGAAAGGAAGTTTTAGTTCATGGGGAATCAATGAGGTCTGCGCGCCGGTCTGCAGAACTACGAAAACAAACAAACAAGCAATCGAAACCGCTTGACCCGAAGTGGACCGAATGACGACGCTGAAAGATGAACAGAAATGTGCACCGGAGGCTGCCCTCAGCAAACAATGTCGAAATTAGTGAACACCGCGAGGCCGCGCCCATATGTGGAAATCCATCCAGTCATGTGCATAAACTCCCCAACCTCAGCGCTGATTGGTCTGTCTGTTTTCTTTCTGTTTTTGAAGTTGGTTTAAATGGGAGCTTATTGTTTTTAATGCTGCAAACTATCTATTGTCTGGTGTCTGTGTGAGAGTGTGAGAGGAAGGGAATGTTGCTATGGTTTCTGATTGTCCTGCAGCGCAGATAAAAGCATCCGGCCGTCATCTGTGTAATCATATGCTGTGCCTGGTTTAGCCTTCGGAGCAGCATAAATAGACTCAACAACAGACGCGATACGAGATGGATGCCATGACTGTTTACTCAATGGGGCTGGGGGCACGGGGCATGGCTGTGAAGGCAATTTAGTCAGCAATAACAATCCCTCCCCAGTGGGTATCACGGTCTCTGAATAACGCCCAAAACCATTTCACACACCATCAACACTCCGTTTCCCTCGAGTTGTTTTCTTTTTTTTTTTCTTCTCGCGAATAATTGGTGTAATTAACGATTGCCTTGGCGGGGGTTGCCTCTCTCATTGAATTAGTGTGCACATAAAAAACACTGCGTGGGCATCTTTTTTTTTGTCTTGGAAGGTACCAGGAGACCGTGCCTCCTAATCCCAGTGAGTGCATGACCACGAGGACCCAGCAGCCGCTGGGGACCGTCAACCCCCACAACCTCTCGCTGCACATCCATATGCCCGGGGTCACTCCCAAAACCGTGAGTGTTATTACTTCTTTCTTTAACGTCAAGCTGTCGTAACGCACTTGACTGGACCGCTCACCGCAACGCGCGCCGTCTGAAACGTGTCTCAAACGAGGTGGCGGCGGCGATGGCGGTGGGGGGGAGAGAGAGGGAGAGAGAGGGTTGAGCTAATACAGAGAATGTAGGCTGGCAGCGCGCTGCAGCCCGAGGCGAGAGTCATTTGCTGAGTCATTGACCGCCGAACAAACAGAATGTCGCAATGAAGCCGAAAGGATGACAACTTCTCTGAGCGGAACATCGCAGAGATCCGGAGTGAGCACTGAGCCGTCTGCACACACACACCCCCACCTCACCCCCGCCCCAGCTCTGGACTCACAGGCAGGGGGGAGTTCACGGAGAGATGCCCATCAGTATTTATAATGTGGGTTTATTCTACATATTGATCCGCTGTGCAGCGGGGGTTGGGGGGGAGGATGGAAGTTAAACAAGCCACCTGCTATCTCATGGGTGTTATCTGCCCTTTTGCACACGAGCTTTCGCAGCACAGTGTGGGAACCGAGTGGGAGACGGTCTGTTCGGTGCCGCGCCGCACCTGTTGCACGGCGCACGCTCGAAGTATTCCCGAGTGGCCACGCAAAAAGTCAAAGTCAAAAGTCCAGGGGGGAAAAAAAAGATGTGATCGGGCCACCGTTAACTGTGCATCGCTGACCGCAGTTCTGGTTTCTTTTATGATGTGAAAAGGGTCTGTTTGGCTTGAGCTGGCCAGTCTGTGGAGGCACTAAACACGCACGGCCAGTTGGAGAAGTTTCCAACTTTGCGCGATGGCCTAATGTCGAGCCACACACATTTGACCCAAAAGATGAAACCGAGACAAACGTGAAAACTCAGAGTTAAGATACACCGTTAAGATAAGCATTGTTAACATGATCTACCTGCGGTTTCAGTCTGATTCCTACCTGTGCATGGCAGTGCCTGTCCCAACAAAAAGAGATGGTTACATTGGTGAGTAATCACGTTTTGCATTCTCATTTCCATGTCCAGTGCAAATGTTTGGTCCTCCTAAATGGATAGCACCTAAACCTTTTACTGTATAAAATGTAATAACAACATTGTTAATCCATTTGTAAATGGGAAGAAAAGGAAGTTATGTGAGATGAAGCAAACACATGTTCATCATCATGCCACATCGGTTTTGCAACATCGCCAGTCGTATTCACAAGTGCATATACAATGGCATTACTCTGCTGTTTCCCCCTTTCAGTGGACTTTGTGCCTCATGCCAGTATGGACACTGCCCATCACATGCTCCTTTATGGCTGCCAGACTCCGGTGTCAACAAGTGGCTATTGGTAAGTCTGGTGACGGGTGATCGACCTGCCACTAACTTACCTGGCCTGAGATCCGGTTTTACTCCAAAATTCGTCACTCCTTTCATATACAATTCCCTTCTCGGATTCAAACAATTGAGCATGTGCAGTGAATGTAGTGAGCGTTGGTTTGAACCACTATGTGACGATAACATTGCGTTCCCAGGGATTGTGGGCGTGAACAAGGCGTTTGCGAGGATGAGGCCGCCATCATGTACGCCTGGGCTCGCAACGCCCCACCCACCAAGCTGCCCAAAGGTAAGTGCCCGAGTCCCACGAGCAGTGGCACGCATTTCCTGTTCATGGGTTTCGAACCGGTTGTTACTGTTACTGATACTGTTGTGGTATATAGGGTAGTTGAATACAACCTTACTAATTAGTTCCCCAACAATCCTGTATGTGTCCTTATATACATGTGACGATTCATCATTCTTCAATTAGGCATTTCCTTTAAAAAAACAAATATACAGTAGTACGTGAGTATTGCTAACACCAGGATCCTTCGTTTTTTTCAACAGATGTTGGCTTTAAAGTAGGAGGGAACACAGACATTTCCTATTTTGTGCTGCAAATCCACTATGGAGATATTAATGCTTTCAAAGGTGAGTTGTGATGAAACACTGCTTTGTATGCTTACGGACGGTTCATTTCTTATTGAAGTCAGCAATATACATTCCTAGTCATTCATATGTATCAGGCATGGTGAATCATCACCCAACTCAATTGCACAAATGGCCTGGTGCCATAGCATGGTTACTGTTGTTCAAGACTAACCTGAACACCATTACTTCATCCATTGTTTTAAGACATTTTTCTATTGTATCTGGGAAAATGTAGAGTTTATTATGAAAGTTTAAATTAAATATGTATGTGTATAAAAAATATATAACATATTACATAAAAATTACATATAATCACACAGTGATTAGCACAGTGAGTGTATTTGTCAGGCTCACACCTGCCATTCTTATCTGGGGCGGGTAGAGAGTTGCATGAAACCTGGGTGAATCACGCAGGTACGAGCTAAATGTATTATTGTGAGCTGTGTCAAAAGGATGACATGTATGTAGACCGACCGTTGGTACTTTGTTTTGCAGACAACCATAAGGACTGCTCAGGACTTACCTTGCAAATCACCACTAAACGGTACGTATTCAGCTCAGCAGTCTCTCAAGCAACCCTATGGGTCTTAAATTGCCAGGTACGCACAGTCTGAGAATAATCATTCTTTAGAATGCACCATGATCACAAATGTTGATCAGGACTCAGAATTGTTGTGGAATTTGGAAATGACTATCTTATTTAATTATGTTTTATTTAAACATGAACCCATTGTGTGTCTGCATTTGCTACAGACAGCCATTCATCGCCGGCATTTATCTCATGATGAATGTGGACACCGTTATCCCCCCGGGAAAGAAAGGTATTTCTGGACTGCTCTACGCTTACATCCACCTGTAGCACCGTTTATTCTTGAAACACATTCACTAGTTGTCTTGTAATGCAGGGCTCGAGTACTGTACTATTAAATTCCCTGTATATTTACTAAATTCATGGCTAGGACAAAACCTAGCCATGTTATTATTATGTCTCAAGAGCTTGGCCTCTAAGCCATTTACAACACATCAAGTGAAATATCAAATTTTCTTATTTTTTCCTGAAACCCATTTTTGTGTATGCATTACACATGCCACAACAGTAGATGTTGTTGTTGTTGTTGTTGTTGTTGCTGTTGCTGTTGCTGCTGCTGCTGCTGAATGCCATCTACAACCAGATGTGTTCTTTTCCCCTGCAGTTACAAATGCAGACGTCGCTTGCAGTTTTAGGGCGTACCCCATCTACCCATTTGCCTTCCGGACGCATACCCACAACCTAGGTGAACGCCTTGTGCCAAGAGTTGACCACATGTTTGGATTGTTCATCAGCGTGTTTTTATGTCATGGAACACATGGATCTTTTCTAACTGTCTGGTCTTCTGGTGGTGGTGGTGGTGGTGGTGGTGGTGGTGGTCTCTCAACAGGCAAAGAGGTGAGCGGCTACAGAGTCCGAAATGGGAAGTGGACTCTCATTGGCAGGCAGTCCCCTCAGTTACCCCAGGTATGTAACAGTCACTCTGGTCTGCCAGCATGACATGCTGTCTTTAGCTCGTCAAAGTAAGCTAATTTCTATTTTTATATTTTCCGTGTTTACTGGCCCTCGACAACGCATTGATCCAACTCTACGGCCAATTTGACGATGTTACTTAAAAAATTGTTTATTTCGCAAAATAACGACCAACCTGCCACTGAATCGATGTATTCCTGCAGATGCTGACATTCATTAAATGCAGAGCATAATGGTGTCATAATTGGGACATTGAAAGCAGTATTGTTTGGACTGAAAACCGGTGTGGACCCAAAAAGGGTCCTCACCAGTTTGCGCTCCCGTGTTAGCGTGTTTACCGTTGGTTTGTATTTTTTTCCAGGCCTTTTATCCTGCCAACAAAGGCATTGACATCAAGTATGGAGATACCATCGCGTCCCGCTGCGTCTTCACCGGAGAGGGAAGGACCTCAAACACGTACATCGGGTAAGTTCAATGGGAACCATATGAGAGCCGCCGCGACAAGACTTTTGCGTTGACTGTTTGCGACTGCACTTGTGTTTATTCGTCTTTGTTGTGCTTGTCATACCCATCCAGAAACCCGATATCAAGTGATTTAGTCAAGCGACAACTTCCTGCTTGTGATAGCGCAGTTGTAGAAAAAAAACGTCATGCATTCCCCCCCGAATCCACACCCGTGTTCTACTGTCAATGTCAATCTATAGTCTTGAAACCAAGACACAGGAAAAGCAATTAAAACGCAATTAGAACACCTCGCGTGTTGAATATTCACGCAGGACGCAACAAAATCCCTGACGTTCATTTGTGTCGCAATTCATACTTCTTCTCTGTTTTCACTTCCAGCGGTTCCTCTGATGATGAGATGTGCAACTTCTACATCATGTACTACATGGAGAGCAAACACGCCCTTCCTTTCATGAGCTGCATGGAGGCCGGCAGCAGGGAGCTGTTCAGGTACATGCCAGTGCTGCCTGCCCTCCCAGTTCCTGTGGACTCGCATCACATGATGGCCAAGGTCATGTCAGGGCACAAAACAGGTCAGCATCACCACATTTTAGATAATCTAATGCATTTCTATTGACCAGAAGGACGTATTCTATATTTCGGAACGTAAAGTCAAACCTGACTCGTTATAAGGCCATTCATTACTTTTTTGATTATTGATTATTGATGTGGTTATTTTGTAGTTTCTTTTGTTTAATCTAGTTTTTAGGATTAGAAACCAAGAGACAAACATTACATTTCCACCCCGCAGATAACGCGAATACAAAACACCAACCGCAGCCCAACATGCAGGGAACACCAGATTATGGTAGGTCATTATGTGCAGCATGGGTCGTTAATGTCTATGATCCTGTATCGAGGCCATGTTATTTGCAAGTCATTTTGTTTGCATGTGTTTGAATGTGTCTGATCTGGCGTCCAGGTTATTCTCTCGTGGAGGTGACGGCCTGGCCTGAGGTGAAGCTGCAGCTGGGGCAGGTGTCAGGACTGGCCCTTGACTCGCATGGCAATCTCGTCATCTTCCATAGGGGTGACCATCGCTGGGGAGTGAAGTAAGTGTGTGATTTGCGATTCGGTCTGATGCTTTACTCAAAGGATTTCAGCGTTGTAGTCGATTGTATTCAAATCTCAATTCAGGATTCAGAGTTTTTTGTTCAAAGATTTTTTTGCTTACGCATATTTGCGAACCGAAGGTAGGTTAGGTTACATTTCGTCCTACTATCCAAATCATATCCCAGGGATAAAATAATAAAATGGATGGACATCGCTCAGTCTGAGAACACTTCTGCTCAGCTAACGGTAGCCATCCTCAAAAAATTTGCCTGACATGGGATTCATCCTTTTGTTAGTTTTCTACTCCGACACAATAACATGGCTGCTACTCGCATTGTTCTCTAACGACAGCAGCACCTCTCTTACCCCCCCACCCCTCCTCCAGCTCATTCGACATCCACCATAAATACCAACAGTGGTCCATCGGGCCCATCCAGCAGTCGACCATCTTGGTAGTGGACCCAGCTAAAGGAGACATCCTCAAGGCCTCTGGCAGAAACACGTAAGCAACGGCGACGTGCTTTCCTCCTTCTCCTTCGGGGGAATAATGCGTCCGTTAGGTTCGGCTCGAATCCAAGCCTGGGAATCGGGTGATTTAAGAGATGACCCTGCCATTTACATTAATTACATTTACATACATGCATACGTTTACCTCCCCTCTCTTTGTCTCTTGCTGCAGCTTTTACCTGCCGCACGGGATAACTACGGACATGGAAGACAACTACTGGGTGACTGATGTTGCCCTGCACCAGGTAAGATCGGCATGGTAACCTCCGCAAAGTGTCGACCGCTCCCATGGTTGCTTTGTATTATTTGAAGTGATAAATGGGGGGGCCAATATCGTTCAGAATTGGTGAAGCAATGATGAAAGTTTGTTTCACCTGGAAGTTGGACGCAATACATACCCATCAGTCCAATGACGTCTACAAAAGAAACGAAATGTCGGCAGTACGTCAGTTGTGACTTAACGTCGCGTCGTGGTGGCGTTGTGACATCCCATTCTCCGCGGTCGTTCCCGCAGGTGTTTAAACTGAGCAGCAGGGAGCGGGGCGGTGCCCTGGTGGTGCTGGGGGAGGCCTTCACGCCGGGTAGCGACCGCCAGCACTTCTGCAAGCCCACCGACGTGGCTGTGGACCCCGTCACGGCCAACGTCTACATATCAGACGGATACTGCAACTCCAGGATCATCAAGTTTTCCCCCGACGGCAAATACCTGTCCGAGTGGGGGGCAGGTAACGAGAGAACGCTGCGCACCGCGTGTTTCCAGGACGGAACCCGTTAGCGGCCAAGCAGACATTTTGTGAATGACAAGCTAGGCTAGGCTAGTCGAAAAAACAATTAAGAAAATGCTTGGAAATCTGTCAACCTTGAGCACATTATGATCTAAGAGACGGTCGGTACAAACATTGGCTGAAGAGTCAAGAGAAGCACTAACGACGATTGCGGTTCTTTTATTCTCTTCCCGTTCATGAAAAAGAACGGGACTTGAGTTTGGAGCAGACAATAACATCCACAAACTGGTTGGCACAAACCAGTCCTTTTCAGAATGACGCTATTGTTCGGCATAGATAACTCTCTTGAAGATCATAGAAGACACACTGCCATGGTTTAGGGTCCACTGACACTTTATAAAGGCTCAAACATGGAGGGTGGATTCCGAGCAATTCAAACCAGTCATTCCTTGTTTTACCTTTACTCTCAGGGTCGTCGGATCGGAGGAGACGGATTCCCTTCAGCATCCCTCACAGCCTGGCGTTCCTCCCCGATAGACAGGAGCTGTGCGTGGCCGACAGGGAGAACGGACGCATCCAGTGCTTCGTAGCCGACTCTGGGGAGTTCCTCAAGGAGATAAAGAAGGAGGAGTTTGGGGGTGAAGTGTACGCCATCGCCTACAGTCCCCACAATGGTGAGTACGCGGGATTAGGAGGAAAAACAAACTTGTCTCCTACTCCTTCTACTACTACTCCTACTACTACTATTTCCAGCAGTTCTCCTTAGTGGCATTAGGATACTGCCTCAAGCTCAACATATACAATCCCATTATGTTCATTAATGTAGTCATTACACATGAAGCACAGTAATGCACTCCATTAAGCAGGTCAAGTTGTGGGTCTTGATGTGTAACCCGAGTCATTCTTAGAACATCTAAGCACAAGCAGATTGATCACCCAAAGGGACAAGTGAGCCGTTTCTTCTTACACAAGTGGAACGGTTGGTCCCCCATCCAGGTGGTCTTATCTACGCTGTGAATGGAGAAACTCCAGGTGGATCCTCCGCCCCGATCAGAGGTTTTGTCATCGACTATTCCAGCAAGGATATCGTGAACGTCTTCAGCCCAGTGACTCAGGTAGCTACCACATTCAGCACACCCACAAATGTCACGTTCTACATTCTACTACAATACAAAATACCCCCCAATTTTCTTATTTTATTTTGAATGTAGCAGGTTAAGTGTGTGGGCGTAGTGAATTATATTCACAAGAATGTACAGGCAAAATTCTTCCGCTCATTGAGATTGTACTTTACCTTCCCCTCCAGGAGTTCAAAATGCCCCATGATATAGTGGTGAACCAGGACGACGTCGTCTTTGTCGGGGATGCGTTCTCTGGCTCCGTCTTCAAGTTCACTCCTGAAAGTGAGTGTTCACTGGCATAGAATGAGGTCATGTACGCAAGACTGTCAATTAAAAGATGGAAGGCGACCTGAATTGCATTTAAAATGGCCACGTCTGTTTCAGATTCTCATCGCTCTGTCAAGAAGAGTGGCTTTGAAGTGGAAGAGCTTGAAGGTCTGTTACATTTATTTGCAGCTCATAACACATGATAAAACACTCCCAGATATGTCTGACTACAGTATATTTACATTTATTTACAGTGTATTATACAGATATTTCTGAGTTGAAAAATCCGAGCCATTCGTTAGTTGGTTGTCAGTCAATTTAGTTGGGTTTTAACCCAGCCTTCATCCAAGACTAGTTAATCTCCTTACAGTTAAAAGCTGAAAGAGTATTCTTTAGATGCCGTCCCCCGAACGTAAAGGGGCTACGTCACGCTCGGCTAACTTCCGCTGCCAGACAGAAACCGTTTCTTATGCGTGTTCTGCAACATGCAACTGTTTCCGGGACTGAATCCCGGATAAGTTGGAACAACAATGTAATCGGTCCAGAGTTGCTTTGGACTTGTGAAGCAAGAACTCTTGCGTTATGAAATAGCCAAGCGTGACAGTTCCCCTAAGTAAGGGATTTGTGGACTTAACCAGCGCTGTCAAAACCTTTTATTATTCCAGCATGGTACTGTGATGCCACCTGTGCAACAAGTCCAGTTGTGAAATGTCCTCGCTCCTAAATATTTCACAGTCAACTGTCAGTGGTATTATAAAGTGGAAGCAATTGGGAATGACAGCAACTCAGCCACAAAGTGGTAGGCCACGTGAAACGATGGAGCGGGGTTAGCGGATGCTGAGGCACATGTGCGCAGAGGTCGCCAACTTTCTGCTGAGTTGATCGCTACAGACCTCCAAACTTCTTGTGGCCTTCAGATTAGCTCAAGAACAGTGCATAGAGAGCTTCATGGAATGGGTATCCATGGCCAAGCAGCTGCGTCCAAGCCATATATCACCAAGCGCAATGCAAAGCGTCAGATGCAGTGGTGTAAAGCACGCCACCACTGGACTCTCACTCTGGAATCGCGCTTCACCATCAGGCGATCTGATGGACGAGTCTGGGTTTGGCGGTTGCCAGGAGAATGGTACTTGTCTGACTGCATTGTGCCAAGTGTAAAGTTTGGTGGAGGGAGCCCCTTGGTTCCAGTGAAAGGAACTCTGAATGCTTCAGGATACCAAGAGATTTTGGACAATGCCATGCTCCCAATTTAAGAACTGTCCAACGCATTATTAAAAAATTGCGGGGAACCATCGTCTTCAAGGAAGAAATGTGGTCGGAAAAAATCCTGATTGATCGTGATCGGCGATCACTTAAACACTTGGTAACGCTTGGTTAACTCAGGGGATTGGGACTGAACAGCTGTGGAGCCTTAAGAAAACCACTAATCAGTGAGGCTAATTGAAAAAAAGGCTTCAATTTGCTAGGGAGCATAAAGATTGGACTCTGGAGCAATGGAAGAAGGTCATGTGGTCTGATGAGTCCAGATTTATCCTGTTCCAGAGTGATGGACACATCAGGGTAAGAAGAGAGGCATCATGCCTAGTGCCTAATGTACAAGCCTGCGGGGGCAGTGCTATGATCTGGGGTTGCTGCAGTTGGTCAGGTCTAGGTTCAGCAACATTATGTGCCCAAAGAATGAGGTCAGCTGACTACCTGAATATACTGAATGACCAGATTATTCCATCAATTGATTTTTTTCTTCCCTGATGGCACAGGCATATTCCAAGATGACAATGCCAGGATTTGTCTGGCTCAAAGTGGTTCAGGGAGCATGAGACATAATTTTCACACATGGATTGGCCACCACAGAGTCCAGACCATAACCCCACTGAGAATCTTTGGGATGTGCTGGAGAAGGCTTTGCGCAGTGGTCCGAGTCTCCCATCATCAATACAAGATCTTGGTGAAAAATGAATGCAACACTGGACGGAAATAAATCTTGTGACATTGCAGAAGCTTATCGAAACAATGCCACAGCGAATGCATGCTGTAATCAAAGCTAAAGGCGGTCCAACCAAATATTAGAGTGTGGCCTGTTTTCTGGCCAGGCAGTGTATATTCCCTGCAATATGCCTACGTCATTGTAGACGGTTCAGAGTGTAAGGTTGTCTGTCCTCTGGCATTGTAGCTAAAACAATGCCAGACTTGCCCCACTTTGGCCAGCATTTCAATCATTTAACATCACGTCGCCATGCTTTTACTCAGAAATAAAGACCATCATTCAAACCAACCTGAAGCCGAGCCGCCCGGTGTCCGGCGCCGTGGCCGGGATCGGCCGGATCGAGGCCCAGTCGGTGTCGGAGCTTCAGCCCGTCCGGCCCCAGGTATACGAACAGCAACGGCTACGGCAGGAGGAGGAGAAGCCTGAGAAAACCAAGCCTGACCCCGGCACTTGGGGGGTCTTCCCGGCCGTCATGACCACCCTGTTGCTCGTTCCGCTGGTGCTGGTCATTTCCATCGCGGTGTTCATCCGCTGGAGAAAGAGCAGGGTGTACGGAGGTGGGATGGCCGACTCATTTCAGTGACCATGTTATTCGAGTGTCGATCGGCTGCACGTTTACTCACGGTGCTGTCCCTCCTCAGACACGTTTGACATGATTCAGGACGTGAAGCCGAGCGGAGGCATCTTGGGGAAACTCAAGGGTACAAATGCATGTCTTGTTCCTCTTTCAAACCATGTTTTACTTTCACCTCGATTTGCGTGTGTGGAGCGAGGAATCCCATGTCTAGCATAACATGGACGACCATTTTATTGTTGATTTGTTTACATTAGCAGCAAAAGTGAAAAAGGATTAGATTTGATTGGATTAGGATTTGATCTGCCGATTTGGTCTGCCGATTTAGCTGCGATTGTTGGTAGTGGTATGCACTCATGCCTTATACACGCATGACCCTTCACAGTAAGTTTAAAGTCTTTTCTATACTTCTCAGGTCGCTCCGTCCATTAAATAATTGAAAAAAAACAATACAATAGCAAAATTGTTACCAATGCTTTCGTGAAATCAATCACAAAAGTAGTGGCCTTTTGGAAAGTTATTGAAATCAAGTGTCCCGAAAAGTTTAGTGAAACTAACCTTTAATTGGAAATCAATTCTTTTTTTCTTTTTCGTTTCAGGAAAAGCAGTCGGTGGCCTGAACCTTGGAAATTTCCTTGCGACTCACAAAGGCTACACCCGGCAGGGCTTCGACCGCCTGAACACCGAGGGCAGCGACCAAGAAAAGGAGGAAGATTTCACGACGGATTCAGAGAACGAGGAATATTCCGCGCCCCCACCCCCAAACTCTTCCTCGTAGGCCAACAAACTATTACCAGGACCATTTAGCTGTGGTCACATGTCGGGATGTAATTCATTTATGTGCAAATGTTTTTGTTTTTGGCTGCCAAATGTATTTATTTTTATGAAAAGTACTATTAATATAACTGAAGTCGCAGTAACTGTTTTTTTTTTCTTTTCATGTAGATTATTTTCATAAAGACCAAGAAAGACTTTTTATTATTTTCAATTGAGTCAAACATTTCAATACTTTACAACCTATATATTCGTGCCTTTTTAGTTACTTTGCCAACCTTCAAAAATGTGCCACTTGGAAATAGTTATTGCTACTAAGAACTGAATCGTCATATATATGATCTATTTCTTACGTAAGTTGTCATCACTCACAAAATATATATAATTATTTGATAATTATCAGATATTGACTGTCTATTTATTGTGTCACAGTGAGGTAATGCTGCAAGAAAACTATTTTCAGTAATTTGTGTAATAATAAAGTGTCTGCAAAGCATTAGCCTTGCATGTTTATTTAACCAAAAGTAAAGACATTATAGCTACAAGCCTAATATGGTACCAACACATATGCCTTGATGTGGGGCGGCAGTAGCTCAGTGGGTAGAGCGGGTGGACAGAGCGGGTCGTCCACTAACCGTAGGGTCGGCGGTTCGATCCCCTTGATCCCCTCCTCGAACTGTCCACATGTCAAACCCCCACAAAGTTACTGATTGTAAGTCGCTTTGGACAAAGGCGTCTGCTAAATGCCCCCTATATGAACATATTTAAGGATAACTACTGGATATACTTGGGAGTCAACACTATCCTGATAATCGTCCATACTTGCAACAGACCCTCATATGGAGGCTCTGTCACACACTCCCATCTGCAGAATTAAAACACCACCATTTTAGGCAGCAGTGGGGGACAATCTAGAAATGATCCACGAGGGTAGATGGTTGGTCATTAACAGGACTCTAAGCCCATGTTGCTTGCATATGTGCCCAAAAAACTGCTGTGCTTGTTTGAAAAAACTATTAAAAAAATGTATAATTCGTCCCACAATGCAATATACAATACACGCAGACAATATAACATTTAGTAAGGATTTCATTTAAGCCTTATGATGGCAAGATGACTTGCCGTCATAAGGTTCAGGGCATTATCCCAAGTGGACTACCACAATGTTTAGGTATTTATTGATTTATCTGGAACATTAATACAGTTCCTCAACTTGAATTTAATGGCCACCATTCAAATTCAGATAGGATTTACTGCTGTGCACAGCAATTATCTGGAACCCGTTTATGGTAATGGTCCTGCTGATGGAGATGGAGAAGGCATCAAGAAAATTGCAGATTCACAGAGGTGTACATATGCCACCAGCTGAAGCCCTATATGGCACACTCCTAAATGCCAACGTTAAACAATTCTACATGAAGGATTATTCGAGTAAGCATGCCCCTGACAACCTTCTCACCATCAAAAGGTACACTTGAGTATCCATCAAGGTTACAGCTGTATACTGCTGTAGAGCTGAGTTGCCTCTGCAACAGGGAAACTCAGTGATTCCATCCATCTACAAGAAACATCACAAAAAGTTCAGTCCCATGGAGACGAGCAGTTACAGAATAGCAACTCCACCCCATGCTCCTGATAAGGAGGGATTTGGTCGAGTTGACCTTGTTTTGAAGTAGAGTTTTCCTTTTTTCCTAAACAGAGCCATATCCTAAAGGATCATTTAAGATTTAAGCGAGATGCCTTGGAGGTGGAAGAGCGGCAGATCATTGGACAAAACTGCCTCTTTTGACTTCATATGAAGCACAAGATCTGGTACACATTGGGCAAATGATTTAAGAGTCTTATGTGAACCCCGATTCAACTCAAATTCGAACACTACGAGATAACAAAGTGCGTTTTGGGCCGAGTGTTCTAGGAAGGAGGGATACTGTATAAGATGCGTAACATACTATCAGGGTCCTCAAAGCTTCACCCTCATCGGCATCCCTTCATCGCAGGACATTGAAACAGAATGGCACCTGAATGGCACCTGATCTGGAGCAGAGTGGAACATTCACATACTGGTTGGCGGAGACGGGCAAAAGCAGATTGTTTTTTTTTTTTTTTTTAAATAGGCTTTTACACCTTCACTTAAAGAAAACAGTATAAAAGCTTAGGTAGCAATGTTGATGCATTGGTTTACAGGGGTAGAAAGAAAGGTCTGAGATAAGTGAGCTTATTCCTCTTAATTTCAAAATAGTTTAGCAAGTGTTGTGATTTCAGTTGTGGAAAAGGATTTCAGCAAATTCATAAATCATATGTGTTTCGACTCTCCGGTTAATAGATGTGTACTACAAGCATTTTAACATTTCATTCTCAGACGTTGCTGTGCTTTTATTTCCATAAAGGCCAACATTGTTTTTTGTTTTTTTAAATCATTTACAAGACATGTGCTGAGGAAAGGTGCGTTTTTTATACCTCAAGTTTATGGATCAAAGATTGGTAACATCAATCCTAATACAATGGGATTGCATCGTATTGTGTTTCATGTAGATATTCTAGCAGCCATTAGGGCTGAACATAAAAATAAACAATGCATACTAATTTTGCATTTGATTGTGAACAGCAGGGAGTAAATTGGTTCAACGCAATTAATCCTTGTCATCAAAACTGTAGAAATTGGACAATATAAGACTTGAGGCACAGTAGCACTGAAAATTAACAAACACATATTGAAGCTTGACCTTGTGCACAGTGATCTAAACACATTCTACATCAGTGATGCTCATAGAGATATGTACAATTCAAGCCCTAGTCTTCTGGCATATGAGCCATCGACTCCAGCAAAAAAATGTCAAAAGAAAAAAAACTAACAAAAAAAAGCAACAAAATCTGAAAGCCCAAGAGGGAATTCCAAAAAGAAAAAAGGGACACTTATACAATTAAAGTACGTAAAATGTTAGCTTGAAATTAATGGCTACCCTAAGAAATGCTTAATTACTCAAAAAAATGTGTATGTGTATATTCATTATGGTGTAGATCGGAAAAGTAAAAAAAGTGTATTTTGCGAACGTTATTTTTTTTGCTTAACAAATTGTACATATTTCTAAAATACATCCAAACCATAGTCTACATTCACTTGTAAGATTTACAATCAAATGAGTTAATTATTTCTTCTGAACCTCCGGAGGACCATTTTATATTTATTTAACGCTTCTAAATGTGTATATACATATATATACACGCAAATATGTATATGTATACATATACATATTCTTTTGTATAGTACAGAACATATGTTAAATATGTATATATGTATAAACACAAATACAGACTGACGTATCAATATGTTCCAACCTGGATCCTAAGGAATATCACATAGACGGAGGAATTAATACTCCTGAAGACAACAAAAAAAACCTAGATGGCAAAATATCTAGGTGTGCATTTTCTTATGTACATGATAATTAGCATAAAGCGTAATTACACAACAATTTTAATTCTGAAAAGCTCAGTTGACTTGAAGATATGTCAAACCTGCTGATTAGCAGACGGTTCCATCTTCTTGCCTACAGACGTGATTGTGGAACAAGTCCCTGAAGGTGCTTGATCATATGTATTCTTTGGTAAAGTTTTATCTGGCACCATCTTACCACCAACACAATCTTGGGCACTCTGAGGTATGCATGGTGTACATGTCTTGCTATTTTCTTCTGCATCCTTTGAACACATCGCACGCACATCCTGGAAATCAGGTTGTGTCGTCACTGTACAGGAATCAGATTCTTCTGGCACTTTGTGGCTTTGGGTGTCACACTTCAAAGCGTTTTTGATCCCTATTCCCCCCCTCGTGGAAAGGCTCACAATTGGCAAGTCTTGACAGGTCTGCTTGCGGGATGAGGATTCAGCCAAAAGCTGGCACTCCTCAGTGGTTTGGCGAGAAACCGGACAACAAACAGTCGTGGAATCCAATGACGCATTTCCCAATTCTGAAGAATCACGGGGACCATGGGAGGATTTCCATGACAGTGCACCACTCACTGCAGCCAAGAAAATGTTCATTGAAGTCAAATTGAAATAACAAGCTGATAACGAGGTATGAATGAAATAATAAGCATTAGTTACCACTGGCATCCTTTTCCACCATCTTCTTTCCCTCCGTGAAAGGACAGGGTAGGACCTTTGCTGGTGTATAAGTATTGAGAGGAACTTTCTTCCCAGCAGCTGTAGATAAAATGCATCATATAAATAAACAACACAAACAAGAGCATAGAAACCAGCCGCTGTAAATGATTCAAACCTGTGGATGTGGTGATATCAAAGTCGGAGGTATGGCTTTTGGCAATCGAGGCCAGGAAATCGTCCACTTGCTTGAGGGAAAGGGAATTGTGCAGAGTCTCCAAAGGACATATGGAGGGAACCATGGAGTATAACTCAAAACCTAGAGGGAAACAGCAACATAGCTTAGTAGAGTCATGAGAAAATCAATTGAAGTTGCTTTCGATTAAATTCAGTTTTAAAAATAGTTTTGGGCGAAATCGGAGGCAATTGTTGTTTTATGATTGCATTACCCGATATATTAAATATATAAAAGCTCTTCAAGTGTATTCATTTTTTTTATCATTTGTGACTCTCTAGAGCACAGGATTTTCCATAAGGAAGAGTGCAAGATTATGTATATATGTATATATATATATATATAAAATTGTGAAGAAATTGAGTACTTCACCTTATAC
>OMKQ01045872.1:34080-72569 GCA_900302335.1 Phycis phycis
GGGGGGGGATACCATGGATTGATTTAAATGCAAAACTCAGACTAAAAAGAGCTAAGACTAAAAACAACAGGAACTATCTTTACACTAATAATAATACTAGATAAAAGGAATGCAACATGATAAAAACACTTACCACAGAACACACTGGATAAGACTGACCCATTTAGATAAGCAGATCAAAACAAAACAAAAATAGATCTCAAAATTAACAAACTTAGCAAAAGTAGTTAAGTTATAAATACCACAACTGATATAAAAAAATATATATAAAAACATGCCATAGAGAAAACTAATGCAATATTTGAATATATTTGTCACACTGAAAATAAATGTAAATGGTTTTATAATGAACAATATCAACCAGAATTACAAACAAACATTTTTATTTGTGGAATGGAATGGAAAGGCTTTTTCAACTTACATTTACCATCACCCCTAAATATATGTACCTAGTCATTAAATAGAATATGAGAGAGAAAATCCAGTCCCTTTTAAAAAAAAAAAATAAATAAGTCTGTCGAAGGACAGAATTGCAGCTGTCATAGCCGAGAAATGTCTTGCCTGCCACTCCTTTTAAACAAAGGCCTTCCTATTCATGAATTCAAGAGGCTGATTGTGTCCGAGGTTGCATAAACACGTACAAGGCCAATAGTTGTATTGACACTCAGTGGGATCAAGGCAGAAGTAAAGCCAATTATGAATAAAGGGGTAACACAAAGATGTATCTTATTCAACAAAAAGCAAAACATACCATTTGTTGGGTGTCTCGCAAATGATATTGAAAACCTTTTTACGCCAGAACTGCGCGTTGCTTCTGAGAAAGAGAAAGACAGGCAACTGAAATGTACAAAAGCTAGCCACAAACAATAACGAGAAGCCAAATGAAATCCAGTGTTAAATGGCATGCAGGAAGGGAAAGCAGTGATGAGCATTGTTAAGGTAAGCTCAGCCAGAGTAAAATTGTTAAACTGTAGTTCACAAAAAGGGCATAACCTCAAACTGGCCTTAGTTTGTAACTACATCAAATTCCCATTACTGGAATTGCCAGCAAACTACATAAAACCAATACCTATAACAATTCAAGCAATAACAAACAACACCTCTTTTAACATAACCTCATATCAAAGAAAAAGGGGCCAATAAATCTAAAGCACAACTAATTCAATTTACTGGGGAGCCAAAAAGCCAATTAGGATGACTCAGAGTAGCTTCATGCCATATTTTGCTGGTTGCGGCACTAAGTGCTGCTCGGTAAGAAGAGTCACTAGGAAGATGATGTCTTAACATGTAGTAGTTATCTGTACCTAACCAGCAGGTTGTTCCCATTCCAAAATGTACTTCACCTTGGACATGAGAAAGCCTTAGACAGAGACCATTATACAGAACATTCTAAAAAGCTTGCTTGTGTTGTTGTGAATTCTACTGGTACCAAAGCAAAGTGTTGTGAAGTTGTGACAGCAAATCATGGATTTTGCTCAAAGTAAAGTGCTGTAATACCAGAAAAAAAACATCACACTAATTTAATTCTGCCTGATCCACAAGGTGTACAAAGGGCTTCATAATAAGTAGTTGAGGATGTAGGTGACGTTCCAAGCAAATATGACGTTTTGAAGAATGCTCATAATATTTTGAAAGGTTACTGCCAACAATACCAAGTGAAGATTTACATCAGTATCTGACATCCGTAAATATTTGGTATCTGTAAAATATGGACTACTGCAACCCACTGTCTATTTAAATATAAATTAGTTTGAAGCAGTACTTACTGAGATGGAGAGGGGTTGTGTGCATTTGTAGGAGTGCTCAAGCAGAGAAGATAATGTCACAGAGACAGTAGACAACTCCTGGCGTGACTAAATCACATTCCACACATCACAGTGACTATGTTGCTGTCAAAATCCCTGTGTAGGCAGCAGTTCGACACTCAAAATGCAATGTGTTGCCAGTGTTGGGCCTTTGGGTTTCATATCAGTCTGGTAAGGTCGTTCGGACCTCGGCAAACACATTCTCAACCCCAGTGAGCCATTGCATTTTCTCACTTTTTAAAGTGGCCACTATCAATGGTGTATCATCATACTACTCTGCTATCACCCACACCTGCTAATTTACATGGCCTGGATGCATTTTGTTGATAGTTTGGTGTTTGTCAATACAAATGACTTAGCAAAGAACATGGATGTACCATTTTCCAAATGGCTGTCTATTCATGTTGTAAGTCGAATGACTTCTTCAAAATCAACCAATCAAAGGTCTGCAATATCTATTGCTCCACCCACACAGCATGGGTGCTACTAGGTCAAGACCGAATAGCTAAAGAGTAGCACAGGCACTTCAGTAAGGCATCCTCATGATGATGATGATGATGATGATACGGGTCAACTGTGCAAAAACTGCAATAGCTCCTACAATTTCGGCGAGAGAGTAATGAAGTCATACAGCCGGTGTGATTCATTGTCTGTACAATGTCAGGCGCACCAGACCAAAACGGAAACCTGTCTTGAACGTAGCACAGCTTGGACGCGCTTCAGAGCATCACAGTGACTATAGATTCTGCGGAACACATGTTGGATCAAGGCCAAAGAGTAGTGTTCAACAATGCGACTTGACAACGCTACTGGTCACTGTTGATCAGCGTTGACTCCACGTTTGTCCAGCGAATTTTAGGCTCAAACGAGTTGAAATGTTACGTACTGCAACCTTAACGAACAGAACCATTTTCTAAAGCACAACTCCATTCCTCACAAATGCACATTTAACTGGACAGTTGAAGCAGCTCTTTGACAACACATGAGAGAAACACTAATGACCATGAATCACTTCAGAAGACACGTCCAAAATCATAACAGAAGATTTGATAGACCAAGCATAAAAAAGGCACGACGAAAACTAAAAACCAAAAAAAAAAACGGCAAAACAACAAATACTGAGTGACCAAAACAACGGACTCAAATTGTGGGACGATGATGAGACTACGATGGCAGATCACAGCAAAATGTCTTTTCTATCTATGCAATACTGATATTATCTTATAAAAGTAATTTGTTCATCTTTTTTTTCCTCCAAGAGATGTGTGCGTGTTTGCACATACCATCTAAGAAGCCAGAAGAGGTCAGCTTTTTGCGGTGCACGCGAGCATAATCTTGTAGGTTTGGTGCACTTGAGGAGCCCCCGAGCACCATGTTGCTAAAGAGACCAGCGCAATGAGCCCCTGATGAGAGTTAGAGAAGATACATACAGCAACCTTGTGGGCCAAATCCACACTATTGGAATGCATGCATCATGCATGAGATTCTTGCCACAAAAGACACCTACGTGCCTTATAAGTTCCTCTGCGTAGTGACAGTAATGTCATTTTAGGGGGCAATAAAAAGAGTTCTAATACAACTACGAAAATAAATATTAATTTTGCTCTTACTTTAAAGTACATTTTGTCTTCATGACCACAGCATTATGCAATTTTTGTTATATTTGTATTTATCTAAATAAAATAAAAAAAACTCAAAATTTTTCATTATGTATGTGATAAACACAATCACAAACAAAAAGTTAAATTAAACACAATTCACTTAAACAGGGAGACACTATTTAGAATTACCTGATGGCAAGACGTTCAGGTCTTTTAGGAAGAATTTTAGGTCAGAAGACAATACTAGAATACATCAGAGACTGATTCAGCGCCTTTGAGTTGTGTGGCAAAAATCTTGCTGAGTAAGTGATCATTCAGTGTCATAGATTAGAAAAGTAGTTTATGCAAAGACATAGGTGTATTCAGAACATTCATCACATAGCAAATAATAAGGAACATGAAACAAAAATCACACCACAAAAAGCACTCCATTTGTCCTTACTGCTTTAAGAATACAGCTAAACGACTGAATCTACTGAGCACTTACCGATTCCAGTAGTGAGCTTCACCTCAGAGTGAAGTCTTGAAGGTCTTTGCAGATGGGCACTATTTTCTGACAGGACCTATCAAGAACAGTGCAGAAGAACCCGTCAGAACTGCGGGCCGAGGCTTGGACATTATTAACATGAACGTTCTGGATGAAAGTTAGTTAGGAAATGTAAAAGAATGGGGGGGGGAAAAAAGGGGCATGCATCTTGATCCACATAAAACACATATGGCACTGCAGGCATGAGAATGGGTGAGAAAGGACCCAGAGGGCAAACGAAACATAAAACAACATCGGCCCTCCTTTGTTTAAGTTAAGAACGATCAAGAATGAGTAAGAATGAGTATTATTCTTGCACCTTCTTAAAAAAACACACCCATGTATTATATCAGAAGTTGTTCTACCGATCAAAAAAAAAAAAAAAACAAACTCACAACTTGCAATGCTATTGTGAATGTGTTGGCAGGTATTTAATCTGTTATAATGCAAAGCGGATGTCCACGATTTGGTGTAAATGTTTATAGATATCTTTATAGGTATCCTTTAACACCATCATCCACCGCACTCGCAAACAGATGATACGTTGGTTTTGCGGTCAGACTACACACAGAGGGGATGGGGGACACAGGGGAATGATACTTCACAGAAGTCCACAGGGATCTCCATTCAGGGAAGTCTAAGGTCATGAGCTATCGGTATGTGGAATGCCTGAGGGCGACACTGGGAGAAAAAAAAAAAAAAAGCTAAATGTTACACATCAAAGAACTTACCTGTAGGGCCAAGGCAACCCCTTGGCCCTGACTCTCATGTCTTGCCTCCATGAGTGGTGCATAACCTACTGGATTCTAAATAGGAAATTTCCAGTTATAGTTCATATGCGTTGAAAAAACGTTTTCGTTTTTCCCCCCCATTATTGTGTCTGCTTAATTGTATCATGGCGTGAATGTATTCATATTTGAGTCTTGTATTTTTACATGGCCCTTCAGCCCAAATACATTGCCATAATTCCAGTGTCTCAATATACCATACACTATTAGAGTGCAACTTGCTTCTTCGTGTAATCGCCCACAGCCATGTTGAAGACATAATTTGACTGTAAGCTGTAAAATCGGTGCATTGTAAAGTCAAAGCACTAATCTTTGTGCAGAGGGTTAGCCTTCTATGCAAAGATGTTTGACCAAGTCACTTGGTGCCAAAGTGCCTGCTGGCCTGCTCCTTCTGTGAGCAGGCCGTTGTGTCAGGTGTTTTCTAAACAGGGTTTCTGTTCTCAGCGTCTAGATAAGCCACGGAGTCCCAAGATCCGCAAAGGGGTGGTTAACATGCAATACATACATGCCCCTGTTCATTCATTCATCAGACAAGGACCAATGTGTGGGCCAATGTCACTAGCAAGTTAGTAAACATTACCAATATGATCTACGGCATTATCCGTACCGGCCATAGTAGAAATAGTAGAAATAACAAGACAGTAAATACAGCAAACTTAAGTTTGCCTTGATGGAAATAGTGAAATGAAGAGAAATAAATAAAACCAGCAAAATCCTATAATCATGTAACACAGGTTATAACACACAGAATTACCTAAAATACCGTCCTGATGTGCCAACCAGAAAGCAAGTTTGGTTTTAATCATACTGAATACTTTCTGTATGAATGTAAAATGCAATGTTCAGACTATAAGTAGCCCTCTAGATGCAGGGCACACGATTAAGTACATAGTTTAGGGGGAAAGGGTGTTTTTGCTCCAAAACCCTTGTTTCACTACAATTCCTACCCTTCCACCAACCACAACACCAGGGCTGCACAGTGATGGAGGCACCGCTAAGTAACTAAGCTGTTGGCCGTGAATGCTTCAGTTAAAGAAATGGACAATTCCTCGTAAAAGTTAAAGGGTGGTTAAAAGGACTGGTGCAGTGTTAATGTTAATTCGCATTGGAAAAAAGGGGCGGACAGCTGTGCATGCATCAAAGTTATAGGTCTAAACAGAACGCAGAAAGAAATGTTTGCAAATACCAAACTTAACTTCAACGTCAATCTCAGATATAAAATGGCTACCTAGTTTGTTTGCAACATCATTGCAAGAAACATTTATGCATCATCAGCAACATTAAGTATTGGACCTCCTAGACATGCCAAACAATTTCTACACAGTTAGAATATGTCTAATTGTATGCGTGTTATATATAAAATAAATCATTAAAATAAACATTTGTTGAAAGAAACGTCCCAAACAAAACCAATTCATAATACAGAAAGACCCAAACAACCGTGTTACAGAGAAAAACAGACATGACAGTAAGGTAGTAAATGCAGCATAGAAAACTACATCAGGTTACCAGTTAATAAAAACTGTCACAAGGAACAACTAATTGTGTTTCAGCAGATGAATATAAAGAACTCAATATGTTAATTATAGGCAAGGATGACTGCAAGCAAACCAATTAGATTGGTTTGTGCTATGCTATGAGCTGGGAGATAAGGACAGCCAGAGGAAAAAAAAGTGAAATTAATGACTTGAGGTGAGTTTAAAGTTGGTGGCTGCTGAAAATTGTTTATTGCTGAAATATTCAATCATTAAAAGGAACCTTAAATCACATTCGCTAACGGGATATTTGTCCATTGTTGTCTACACATGTATATAAACTATCTGTAAACATTTGTTCAATGGATCATCCTGTTTTCAAAAGTGTGTTCAGAAATCTTCAGAAGATTTAAGTATAACCAATTGAAAACACTCGTGCAGGGATTTGTTTATGTCCTCTGCCAGGAAAAATGAAATTGCACTAATTTCTAACTCTCAAATCTATAAATGTATTATTTTTGATAGTTAGGTAGGAGATAGTTTGATAGATAGGAGTTATTTTTATGTTTTGCCAATTGCTACAGATAAAACAGCCTTAAACTTTAAATCACCATGTGTCTGCGTATAAACTAAAGAATAATTAAGCAACAGTGATGAGAAGCTGAGAGAAACTGGGGAAATGCAGCAAAAGGCATACATGAATCATAGTCCATGGCAGGTAAATCACATATCTTCAGTATACATCTTAAAAACAATAAATGCGTACAGGGAGGGAACCCTGTTCAGCTGCCTTAAGGTGGCAACGCTGTTCTTAAAACCTGGCTGCCACTGAGACTGCACCTGCCACTGTTAAAGACGCGCGCTGTCAGGCAACAACACCAACGCGTGAAATAAAATGAAAGCGGCGTGTTGTGCGTGCGCGACGCCGCGTTCGACCTGCACAGCAAAGTGTGAGTGTGCATGCAAAACACGACGGCCCCTTTACATTGATCTGCTGATTAGAGGTCCTTGAGACAGCTTCGATCCTCTTAAGCACAGACGTACGAAAGGTGAGTCGGCTTTGTTTCTCTTTCGAGTGTGTGATGGTAATGAGTTAAAGGGTGTAAAAACCTGTTGCCATGAGCCAAAAATACTGGATGTGAAAGCCAGTGATTTGGGGGAGACAGGGGAAGAGGTTATTTGGTCCCCTGATCTACGCCTTCGCCGCCCAGTACCAACACCACAGGTGTAATGAAGCCAGGTACCAATAGAGTCAGGACTAGAGACACTCAGGGGACTCTCTTCCTGGAAGTGAGAGAGGGGTCAAAACAAAGCACAGTCATGCGGTATAACAAGGTAAAACACGCAGTCGCCGTCAACATGAACATGAGACATCGATCCGTCACAGTAGCGCGGCATTTACAATGGCGCGTGTTCCGAAAAAGTTCAGAAAAGCGCCCATTTTAAAACGGAGAAAATTACTGGGCTGTGTTTCTTCCTACAACGAACACAAAACATGAAGGTGTACGAGAAATACAAACATGTTGCGATATGGTGGAAACACATCTATGTCTTTCATCAAGTTCAGGATGCGCTTTGCGTGACAGCACTTCCGGTCAATGAAAAATAAATGTCTAGTCAGTACAAAAGGTCCTCATGACGACAAGGACGTTGTCATATGAGGATGAAGACCTGTTTCAGATGATGTTATACTGAACTCGGAGGACATCAAAACTGATGTGTGAGACAAATCATTACTAGGTTAAGTGAAAACATACTTTAGTTCTGTAGCATTATAATTATTATAGATAATTATTATATATAACAACGTACAATGGCTGAAAATGTAAAATGTCATTTTCTTCATGTATAACATGTATACATGCAACAGCCCTGCTATCTCCCTATGGGGATGAAAGTCTGTTCTACATATTGGCTTGTTTTGTTTCACATTTCTGAGTTTGTTAGTTTGGTACAGTATACAATTAGTACATTGTATAGAAACAAATTTCGGTCATCTTACTTAAAAACAAAAAACTTTTTCAGAGGATGGCTTATCACCTAAAAATGTTCAACTTCCATGAGAGTTATTCCACACATTTGTAATATGAATGGTAGTGAGAAACACTTCCTAAAACAGATGATGGCTTGTAAAACCATACACTATATACAACTATGCACATTAACATTGATTTTATGCATAGTTGTGTGAGATAGGTCAAAATGTCAAAATGAGGAGCTTTAAGAAATAAAAGTCAACTTGGATGCACCAGATTCTGAAATACCAACGCACCCAATATGAACAAAGGTAAATCGTTCAGCTCCAAAGAGGATTTTAAAGTAAGTTAATTCTCTGTTAAACAGTTAATCCCTTTAATGATTAAGAGTTTAACAGTTGCTTCAAAATACACTTAAATCGCAGCCAGCAAGGGACTTTGACCTTGTTCTAATGTAAAAAAAAGAAAGAAAAAGATCCACCAGTAAAGTTATTCATATACTTTAAAGTATCGTTTGTGTATGTGTGTGCGTGTGTCAGCCCAAAGGTTATTAAAAAAAAAAAACAGAAGTTATTCAAAACAAAGTATACTAGAAAGTCTGTATGGAATTTGCGACTACTCTTTCAAATCAAAGCGTCAAATTAGTATTTTCTTTGAATGCATAACGACTTGTTTTGAATGACTACCTTTAAAGCAGGTCAAAAGTTAAATAAAACAAAGATGGATGATGTGATGGCGTCACACTTAGCATCCCGGCGTAAAACTCCCTTTCGCCTTTCAACGTGAATAGATACAAACCCAAGATGGACCGCGCCACGATCGCCACTTACTTCCACGGAGCCGATCTTTTTGGCCCGGGGCATGGGCGACTTCCTGTGGATGTAGATGGGGTCCGACACCAGCGGTCTGAAGTTCACCAGGGCCCGGTCCGGCTCGTCGCGCTTGGCGGCGCCGGCCTCCTCGTCGCTGTCGTTGGCCTGGGCTTTTTTCTTTGGGCCCTCGTTCTGGTGACCAGGGAGGAGAGTGAACCGATCGTGGCTTGGCCTTGGTTCCCATCATTATCCATGGTCATGCATACGTTATGGTTATGATATTCTGAGAAATGTGTTTCCTCATCAATTAGTAGGTATTCACAGAGAATCTGTGAATACCAATCGTTTTTCTAGTTATTATTATTATTATTGGTTATTGTTGTCCTGTCGGTGCATCCCTAGAAAACAGCACCTTACCTCGCGAGACGCTGGCCTATAGCCGAACCCAGAGGGCAGGTTCTTGTCCTCCTCGCAGCCTTTGGCTCCTGGGCTGAAGTGGAGCTCCACGTGGAACCTCTCCTCAGAGGAGGGGTCCTGTTGTCAAACAGTAGTCATAGTGACGGCCGCTTCATTCATTCATTCACAAAACGCATGGAGCCACAAGCAGCAATATGATTTCCATATTTAAATCGAAAGATATAAATATACAGTATATATACAAAAAAAAAATCTAACACGCACATTTGTAACATTAAATATGTGTAACATTTCTAAATCGCATGCTGATATAGGTGAGAGCAGATGACACAACACTGATATGATATGATCACATTTCTTTTTGACCTTTTTGAAAAATCATCCCTGCAAGTAAAATTTGGATTTTACCTGGCTTATCACAACATAACAATTAAATAAATAAACATAATCTGTGGAGGAGAGGAAGAAATGTCTCTTTCTCACACACACACACACACACACACACACACACACACACCTCTCACACTTCTAAGTGTGTGTGTGTAAGTGATCAGAGTTGGATAGGAAATGTCACGCATGGAAAAATAATCAAATACAAGTACCTGAATAACAGCAGTCATACTTATAATAAACCAATGGAAAGCAATTAGGTTTCAGCACTCCAGCCTAAACCCGTAAATGAAGCCTAATCAACGATATCAAATGTCGCAGTACCTTGTTGGGATCCTCATAAAGCATGATTACAATCTGAGTCATGTAGTTCAGCTCGCTGACCACTTTGAGATAGTCCATGGCCCTTTTCCACTGCTCGTCCTTTGTTTCCTGCACAGAAAACACATTCAGCGAAAAGTAGGGCAAATCTATTACACGTAATTTTGTACTTGCATTCGTGCAAAAACGAAACGGAGAACACACAACCACTTGGGGATGACTTGCAGTGCCATGTAACTACCTCATCTGTCAGCTTAAAGTAGCTGTACACTGGGACATTGGTGTATGTATCTGTGGGACAATAGAAATGCTACTGTCGCAACAAAAGTAGCATGTGGCATAATTTGGAGTAGGTATAATCCCCAAAACTGGCAAAACAAATGCTGTAAAATCTTGTTTGTTTGTTCAGGAGAAATGTTCCCAATTGACCAATTGCCAAAATACTTGCGTGGAGAGATGGATCATCTAACATTGTCGGAATGAGGCGAGCAATTGAGGCTTACGTCGCAGAGGGCTCCATAGTGAAGAATGGACAGCAGGGAATGAACGTGGCTTTCGCTGGTGAAGTACAACCTGGTCCTCACGTGTCTCTCTGGGGACATGACGCCACGAGAGTACCTGGAATGGACCAGCAGCTTACTGGACGGCGCTCGGTTAACGGGGGGGGACACGTCCGCCGTGGACGCAAACAAGAGCAGCAGCACTGTGGCCACAAACTCAGCAGGCGTCGACTCGAAAGGTTGAAAGTGCTGCATTGCTATTCTTTTTCTTACGTTCCCTGCGAGACCACGCCAACGCTAAATGCTCTTCGGCAAAAGTAATTATGACAAACTACATTGGCAACAGATCTTCACGCGAAGCCAAGAAAGAAAGGTTTAATGCTAATGGATTGATCAGCAACCGCGGGGGTGTCCTCCATTAACTACTCCAGGAAAACCATGATTGAGTACGTTTTCTTACTCGGGGTGCAGCTTGTTTACGGTGTCGTCGTCTTGCGTCCTCTGGAGATCTGACTTGATCTTTCGAATCAGCGGGGTGCAGTAACCCTTCGCAATATCCAGCTTCTCCTCCTCGGTAATGCCATATTCCTACAACGAACACGGAGGCATCCCATTAACATTCAGGCAGCATGTGTACGTCTGCTAAAAATGATACATTGGCAAAAAAAAACTGTCTCCTTTTTCCATGGAATGGTTTCAAAGCAAAGCGTGGCCCTCGTGGCCCCTGCCGTGACTCGCCTGAGGGATGACGATGTCGGCCAGAGCCTTGGAGAGGTGGTAGATCTCCATCATGTGGTCCAGCTTCAGCGAGCTGTTGTGCTGCACGTCGTACTTGATGCAGTCGTAGATGTCCGGGATCTTGCTGATGTTGTAGCGGCCGTTCTTCATCTTGAAGTCCTTCTCCAGTTTGGACCACCGCCGCAGCATCAGCTCCAGAGTCTCGCTGTGGTACAGCTGGATGTCTGGTGAAGAAATGACAACGGAAGGGGTATAGGGGAGCAAAGCAATCAGCGCCCGTGGTGAGTGTTTCAACACCACTGTACCAACTGCAGCAAAAGAGAAACAAAACCGAAAAAGATGATGCTCCTTTTATCAAATTGACTTTAAATCGGGTGCATACATTCAGAACACGCAAAAGGAATACATTTCGTTTGATCGAGATGCACCTGCCGACTTTGGGTCCTCCATGCGCTGTCTGATCTGCTGCGTGAGGTTCTGAATGAGGGAGTACACCTTGTCGCAGGTCTTCACCGGGTTCTCGATCATCTGCATGGACTTGACCAGGGACGTGCCGTTGGTTGGAGCGAGCTGGAAAGGAAAGGCGTTGTCGTTGGACAGTGAAGTCATCAAAGAAGTCATCAAAGTGTGGCGTAACCGTGGCGACTCCTCCCGCACACACACTCGAGTACAAAGTTGTTCCCCGTTTTTGACTGGTCGGGAGAATGCATTCATCTCGTCCATAGGGCTTTGAAGTTGATGGTGGCTTCATTTGGGCTACCACCAATTGTCATGTGGACTTGGAAGTTAATATTACGGTAACTAATAAGAGCGGTAACTATATAAAAACCTTGTCATAGTCTTCAGTGGTGAAGGTTCTGTCCCTCTGTAGGATGTCATGGAGTCTGGCCTTGACCTTCTGTTGGCAGCTATTGAGAGAGTCGCTGTCGCTGTCCAGCAGGCCATTCATGTTGGCACTCTTCACCATCTGAACCAAGATGGGTGTGAGTTCCCCTTCCAGGGCGAGCAGACCCTGTAGACCCCATGGACAAAAGACAGACTCATTCAATCCCGCTGCATGAAGTAATGATACAGAAAATCGTTCCTCCCCACTGCAATAAGACTTTACAACTCATCTGCCTCTATCAGATCCACCATCAGAGAACTGGATTAAATCAACCCGTCACTGCTGTATTGTATTTTTACAATTTGTCTGGCTACAACACTGCATTTTTGTATTTATTTATTTTATTAGTATTCTTTTTTTATTTTTTATTTATATTTTTATGTACCCTGGCTGCTATGGCGACCCAATTTCCCTGAGGGGATTAATAAAGTTTTATCCTATCCTATCCTATTTATGGATGATGTAGGTAGTAGATAGGATTTAAGAGCTATAATTTGAGTGTGATTTGTTAGTATAGTCTTAGCCATCCGTCAGCTATTGGTGAGTGGAAAGAGCAGTAAGAATGTGTTTCTGACTGCGCTTGTCTCTGTACTACACAATTCAGATTTTGGACCACTCTCGACTCATTTCTGACCAATCAGGGAATCTCCTGATGGTTCGGGGGAAACCATCTCGTCTGTCAATAACAGGAGCACGAGCGCGACACAATGGCGGACAAAAAGCGAAACAGACCTTAGCGAAAGCAGCGGCTGTCATCTGAACTCTGCCCTCGTCTGAGGCGTATATCTTCAGATCATGCCGGTAAGTGCTGTGTAGGCGCAGAAGACCACATCCTGGGAACCCTGCATAGTCACCTGCCAAGAGATGATTCAAGGCATCATTAATGAAGAACCACAACAATGTGTAGCGGCAGCTGTGGTTAAACCTCTTCAAAAGGCCAAAACTTATTATAGATCAAAAGGTATGTAGTGGGTGACATAGTAGTGATATTGATTGGATTCATTAAAATTGTCTATAGGTGAAACGCATGCTATTGCATGTGTTAATCGTTGATAGGAGTTTTTGCGTTACCAGCTAACATCAATCAAACGTCAAAAGACTCAAAAAAAGCAAATGCTGAACAGCAACATGGCCCCCGCTTGGGGGTCCCCCAGAAGGCCTTCTGGGGGTGGGACAGTGTTCTCTTCTGAAGAAGCCGGCCTACCTTGTCCCCCGGGGTACATGCAGCGGAAGGCCCGGCCCAGTTCCTCGGCCTGTACCCTCCCCGCGGGGGTCAGCTCGCCTCCCCACTTCAGCACCAGCAGCAGAGAGGGGTCATTCCGTCGCACATCTGCAGAGTTCACACACACACGCCGAGATGGCATCTCAATGCAATGAACGCGATGTTCATTCATAAAAAACAATATACATGCATACGGTTACAATTGTTCAATGGTTCAAAATGACAATGGTTACAATGGTTCAAAATGAATGTCTTACCTTCCTCCTCACTAGAGGCTTTTGGACAACCATGGGGAAGGTAGGTCAACTGAACTTTACGGTTGATGCCAGAAAAATGGCCATACCTGAAGCAATGTGTGATTAAATGTGCGTTACAATTAGTGAACCATTGAAATAAATAAAGGCTCTATTGTTAATGGACCAATATCTTACCCTCGGTGTAAATGTGGTTAGCTATTACAAGTCATTTCAAAATCTGCCCTGTCACATAGTGACATCACAAGTATGGGAGTGTCCACCATGCTGAATAGATCAGTCTTCCAGCCTACCCAGTGGACTGTACCAACTGGTAGGCTTGCCTATTTAATGTCCTCGACCAACTTGCTTACATTTCAAGGACCGTTTTCAGTTGTTCCAGTTTTGCTTTGGATTCTTCAATTTCTGAGTCTGTTTTTTGCCCGAGTTCAACCAACAGTTGTCTGGCTATATCCAGCACTTCCTGCAGATGCATGGAAAAAAAACATGACCAACCGACATAGTTACATCATCAACAATTTCATGTTTCAACCTTTTTTTTTGTCAAACCCACCTGAAGTTGTTTAGGCTTCTTCAGCTTTAGCTTTCCAGTTTTATACCCATCACATTTCTCAAAGAGATCAAAAAACCTTCAGGGTGAAAAAAAGACACAATACCATTAAAGATACACAACACTTGGTTGTGAGGACCTGAGATGTTTGTGTAAAAGCGCTACTCATGGCCAAGGCATTCACGTACCTTTGGTGGCGAACCTCCATTTTCATTTTCTGCTTTGGGGTTCTGTCCCCGTGGCGAATGACCGCAATGACACACCGTAGCTCCATCCTGGAGGAGTATTTTAGTAGGAAAACCATAATGACAATGACTTTTTTTGACAGCAATAACACAGTAAGCCGTGAACAGATCGTAGGCTACATACATGGTACCAGAGGTAGTGGGGACAATGGGAATGTCTTCAGCCTCAAGTGGAATTGACCAGGGAATCTGGAACTGTGGCGCCAGTTCCCTCATGATGATATTACTGCAAGCAAGGCCACCAATTTGTATTAGGAATTAATTAAACCCTTTTCAAATGTCATGAAAAGGATTTGATTCAGGGTTTTGTTTTGTGGCACACAAAATCAAATCAAAGAAAAGAAAAATCGTACCCAAGGATTTTTGCGCAGTCATCGTAGTACTTCATGGAGTTCTTCACGAAACTGAACCCGTTGACATCGCAGACATAAGACTGGCCGTTGGCGCGCAGCAAATCAAAGCCACACACCGTTTGCTGTGCAACGGAAAAAAAAACAAAAGGAAAATACGAACACGAACAACGACAAGTCAGTGATAAGTGGACACTATCGATTACATTTCAAGCCAAATAACTAAAATCCACAGTTCCGGCGCCTGGATATCGATCACGCTCAAGCACAGGCCAGCACAGCAGCCGTCCTGACCGAGGTTCAGCGACATGGGTGACACGGGCCGCCGCGACCCCAGTATGACGCAGGCATGTGCACCCACAGAATGTTGACTTACCGTCTTCGCGCACGCGTGAGGCACTGGGCCTCCGCCGCGCTAACCTCCGAGAGGAACAGAGGAACAGAGGAACTCTCCAGTAAGAGAGAGGGCTGCAAACGTGGGGTTTTTAAATCAACCCGCTGGCCTTTGCCCCCCACGGACACTACAATGCTCCGCTGAGCAGGAACGTAGTCATCCCTTTCCAGCTTCCAAGACTAGTGTGAGGTGTCACAGACCCAGGGTGCACCTCGCCCAATGGGACCCTGGGGTTAGTACAACCCCGCACCAGGGTCACAAGCTACACTTGTGACCCCCGACCTCCATGTCATCTAACCTCAATGAGCCATATTTAGACGACCTGCATTCGTTTTTGAGACCGTCACATGTGTGTAAACATCAAACACGTCCATTGAGGATTCTTACCTTGAAAGCCAGACACACTTTCCACGCAATGAGCTTCTCTCTGGCATTGAGGATGACCGGGTACCGCACCTCCTTGCCCTCACTGTCTCGCTCAACCTTGCCGTCGAGGGCTGGAGACTTCCTGGCCTCAGCGTGGGCATAGTCAGGCCCCACCGTGTACACCTACAAACACACGCGCACACACACACACACACACAGGCAGGCCACATACTGTCAGCCATTGTTTGCTAATCTCAGGGTCAAAGAAACGATAGCGATAGCGAGCCTTACCTTGACATCAGTGCCATCTGTTGGCATGAACTCCTCATAGATGTAGGAGCCCGTTTTCCTCACATTGCTCTCAGGGGAGTAAACACTGCTTCTGCTGCCGATCTGCACGGGGAATTAATTAACGAAACGTGTCACGTCATCGTTCATATTTCTATACCCGTTAACTGTAATAATGAAAAATCATAAAAAACATTTAGCATACATGCAATAGATCTTTTTCTATTTTAAGCCCATATATGATACGTGTTAATTACATTTTGTACAGATATTATATATCATATTCATATTCATCCCATAAGGATATTATATATCAGATCACTATTCTATTGTATTTTTACAATTCCACCTCATTTTTGTATTTATTTTATTTTTATTGTTTTTTATTTTTGGTATTTTATTCTATTTCTATTTTTTGTATTGTATTTATATGTACCCTGGCTGCTATGGCGACCCAATTTCCCTTTGGGGGATTAATAAAGTCTCTCTATCTCTCTTTCTCTATATATATATATATATATATATATATATATAAATACTGAATACTGTTACGCGAGACTTACATGAATACTGTTCTTGGAGGCCGGCCTCACATGAACCAAACACTGTGCCTGCACCAACAATGCAGACAGAAACATCTCCATTGAAGGATCCACTGATTTGGCCCGCGCCAGACGGTACGCACCTTCCTGAAGAGCCTCTGGCTGCCGCCGCCGGCCGAGGTCGGGTAGTAGATGTAGACGTTGTGGTCTTCGGCGCTGACGGGCTTCTCCACGAAGGGCTTCTGGAAGACCTCCCCGTTCACCTCAACATGGTCCTCGCCTTCCACCAGGTTGCATTCTGCAGGAGCAGGTGCCCACGCACACAGACACGCATCATGTTAGACATCATGACTGAGGTTATTCTGGAGCTGTGCTGCAGCCCACGTTGATATATACACACAGCCGCCGCATTGGCCTTCAGGTCGTACATCAATGTTGCCGCCACACTGGAGAGGCGAAGGCTGGCCAAGTCAACAGCGGAGCTTAGTTTCTTTTCTGCATTGAAATCGGTTGGGGAAACGTGAACGTTCTAATGCTTCTAACGCAGCTCTGTTTACTTTCATTTGTTTACAGGTCAGTCTTGCCCTCACGAATATTGACTGGTCAGAGCAGTCAACGTTGACTGGTCAATGCGGAGTCTATGTCTATGTCATTTATTTTCTTTTTTTGCCTCTGTGTATTGACTGTGTTACGGTTTAATCCAGGAATCGTTCTGAGTTTGCCAGATGATGATGTGAATCTGCTGATGTCTATTGTACTTCAATGAGCCCCACTAGCTTGTTGCTACCAGAAGTGTGGTGTAACACATTGGCAATGACTCAAGTCATTTGCCAAGTGCCATTATAGATTTTTCTTATAATGTATACAACTGTATTCATTGTCATGTTATCGAAGATAATGGGGGGGAAACAACATTGATTTCAGCATAAGTAAAGAAAAAATCAATTTGCACAACTATGACCATGACTTGTGTTTATCACCCCCACTAACCCTCTGGTCTCGCAGGATCTCGGTTCAGCACAGCAAAGCGAGGTAGCTGAATCCCTTCATCCTTCAGGATCCTGTACACTTCCCTCCTGAAAGAACGGTTTGTTGATCCACAAATAAGACGTCAAACATCAAGACCGGGAATCACGCTGCCACACACTTCCTCCCGACGCGCACGCTAAACGGACGCGCGGAAATCTTCGAGATCACCGCTATAAGTATCACCTCAACAAAACAAGAACATCAGCACGCCATTTGGAGAAGGTGCACGACAACAGCTTACCTGTCTTGAATGCAGTACTGGAAGTCCAGGTCATTAATGATAAAGGGGTTCCTTAGTTTTTCATAAGCCACGGCCTTGTCCAGAGGAAAGCCTAGAGGGATCGATAACGCATTTTGTTGTCGAGGCGCTCAACCGTGTGTCATCAAAGAACAATAACAAAGAACACCGGAATTATTGACTTTAAGTCAGCGTGTGTTGCAAATAAATGAGACACGAAAACTGCGAAACCATTGACACAGTCACGTTATCTACACAGCACCAGGTCACTGATCGTCAACTTCATTAACAGAACGCAGAAACATGGCCGTGCTTCGTGTACGTTCACTGAGGCCGTCCAGCATGTGCAGTCATGGTGGACGTGTGCGCGGGGGGGGGGGGGCGCCGTACCTTTGGAGTGGAAGGAGATGAGGCAGTCGCAGTGGGGCCAGTCGGCCACGGGTTCGCCAAGGATGACGTCCTCCTCCAGGGTCACCACGGTGATGTACTTGAACAGACACAGTCGCTCCAAGATCTCCTTCATGGGCTTGGACTTGGACTTCTTCGACATGGCGCAAATGCCGACGACTATCTGTCTCTCCGGTGGCTGAAGAAGACAAAAAATTAAAATAAAACTTTGGTTAAATTTGAATATGTAAAACGTCAGGTAATCGTAGGCATAGTGAAACGTTGTTCATACTTACACAGAAAGAGCTCATCAAAAAAGACATGCCTGCAAGTACACCCTTGGCACTACAATGACACGAAGCAATATGTTCTGTATTGTGTGGTATACAATAACGTCATTAATTACTTCCCGCCTTGTTGACAGCATAACAGTCACCTCCTGCCATTTGTCCTTCTTATGTTGACAATTAACTGATACAGGTACCATTGATTTTCCAGATCAGTCCATTACAAGGACAAAAAGATGTCCACTACAGTCCCTGAGGTGGCGTTACATACACTACTCTACGTTCCAGTCAAAGCACTGCCCGGCAAATGGCTGATGCATTACAAATAACTCAACTTTGACAAACTATGGTTTGTCATCCATTTCCTTTAACCTCTTGACTGCCACCGCCTCCTGAGAGAATAGACAGCGGTGTCACGTTTCCAGTGATTCTAATAATATGCTCACAACTTGTCAACTAGTATAAATATAAAACATAAAGGAAAAACAAACATGAAACACAAAATACAAATCATAGCGCCCCGCTATACAATGTATAGAAATATAGTGGTCAAACTGTACGTTATATTTCACAGGCATGGTAGGGCCCACTTGCTGGGGGGAAAAATAAACACTAGGAGTCAACAAGGAGGAAACCACAACGGACTCTATCAGGTGGGAAGAGCACATACTGTGCCTAGTGTTATCTAGGAGCATTAGGGTGGGACAAGCCCTGCTATTGGTCACTGGGTGACCAATAGCAAGCACAACGTCAAGCTTACCCCTCCATGTTTATCCACATTGACAAAATAAATGGCTACCGTTTGGTGTGTGTGTGTGTATATAGAGTGAGAGTAAAATGTGTTGTGCTTTCACCATGCACGTTAGCTGCCAATAGAAACATAACTACAACACTACATAAACAAGCAAATCACAGACCTAGCTGAACCTGGAAGTATTTAAATTATCAGTTGCCTTATTCATGAATCATGTCATAATCATATATTATGTATTGTGCAGACCGAGACAGCAACAGAGTAATCCCTGGCCTGCTCTCTGTGGCAAGTCCCATTCACACTTTCATATGTTCCCCATTAACTGTCCAACTGTAACTGAACAAAGGCTTCACCGTTGGACCTGGGCTGCGGAACTGAAAGTGCGGACTGAAAGTGCACCTTTTGCACCATTTTAAGTCCAGCCGTTCTCACACCCACTATTGGTATGGTAGGACATGGCGAATGTAGGCTACCACTACTGAGGTTACAATGTAACCACACACATAAAACAATGCAGACATTTGGCGAGATGATGGAGATGCTAATTCTGCCCTTTAATTACGAATCTACAAGAGCCAAAGCATTTAACTAGCCTAACACATTTGACAGTAGTGTAGACTCTCAGACGTAAGCCTAACAGTGGGTTATGTCGGGATTAAGGTGATATTTCTGAGCTTTGTATTTTCTTGATGCAATAATACCAAAATTGCCACTCCAATACATAGGAGGAACCCATCAAGTAAAGCAGCTGAGTCTCAATCACATGTATGATGTTATCACCCGAACGGCTCATGGTTACTTCACATGACCTCCAACCGTGATTAGCTTTTCATCCACAGGGGAAAGCACTGTTGTGACCTGGTTTCTGCCAAACACCGGTTTACTCAGTCTAGGTAAAACCTACCCATACCCAGTTTAACTTGCCATGAATTCTCGGCAGGTGCAGGATTCCAAACGTCAGCCATTACCCGATTGTGTTGATATTGATGTTGCAAGGACAAATGTTTTATTTATTTAACCATTATTTTTCCCCCAATACTATCAGAAAGCACAATGTCGGATTAACATTGGGTTAGTACTACAAGGGCAGTCTTGAAGGAGAATTGCCTACCGAGTCATACAGCTCATCGTCATCTTCCTCTTCATCTTCGTAGAGACAGTCGTACCCCATGACTCTCCCGGGATCAATCAGTTCCTCTCCCTCGGCGTCGTCACAGCCCACGAAAAACCGGGGATGTTCCAGGTTGTCAGGGGGTTCACCTCCGGAGGACATGGCCAGCTTGCTTATCACGTTCACTCCAACAGCAACTCCCCAACAGTTCACAAATCCTCACGTCGACATGGCCTCTGGTTCTCTCTTGTCATGGGCCAAAGGGCTCTGCATTTGTCTTACTCACTAAGGTTAAAAAAAAAAAAAAAAAAGATTACAAATTCGATAAGAAGAGTTGAATCACTAGATTCACTCAGGTCTTCCATTTTGCGATTGAGAAGAGTCCAGTTCTTGATTTCACTTCATCATGGGTAGCAAAGGAACGGCAGTGGATTTGAGTTGAAGACCTCCCTTACTCTAACCAGCAGTTAAACGGGAAACAAATAACTATTCTGCATTGCAGAGTGGCTCTAAACAGCACCTTAATCGATTCTGACACATCGTAGATCGTATATAGTTGACGCTGATGTAGATGATGATGTGTTCGAGCTCTGGCTGGCACGATAACATCACGATGTGAAGTTGACATCTTTGAGTATAGCTGCCACTTCCTTCACAATAACACACGTGGTTAACTTTGAAATAAAAGTATAAGGGATGGAATACTATACAGAACAATTCAGAATATAGTCTGATTTCCTCTTACCTTGGGATTGAGTCCTGAAACCAACATATGTTTGAGTTTTTTGATTTGACGAATGATTTTTGACTGGCTATGCTAGCTTACGTTCTTGCATAAGTTAAAGAGATGCCTTAAAACCATATGACACGATGCGACCTGATGTGGTCTTTCCTAAACAGTGAGACACATCCTATAATTTCGGTTAAATAATACAATAGCAATTGCTCCGTGTTTTATATGGGTATCGAGTCCACCGCTGGTACGACATTTCTTCCTCTCCTCCACGGATTAGTAATTGTTGTGACAAGCTAGAGAAAATGAAATTTGCACTTCCGGGGATTTGCTTTTTCCATTTTTCAAAGTAATGTGGCCTCGCATCAGTGTTGCGCCATCGTCTGTCGCCTATCTCAACTCGCAATTTAGAAATGTATACGTATACGTAGGCTTACAAATACCTATCTATGTATGTGTGTGGGTATGTGTGTGTATGTGAGTGTGTGCGTGTTTGAGTGTGTGCGTGCGTGTGCGTGTATATACGTGTGCAAATATGTGTGATCGTAGAGGTGAATTACTTTGAAAGTAATTGCCGGAAGTCATGAAAAAAATAGAACGCCCTTACAATCGTCGGATGATAAACGTGCCATCCACTGTCCGAAGACAAGAGGCGTGAACGACGCGTTGTAGCTGCCAGCATACAGGTTTGTTATCGGTTTTCCGTTATACAAAGAAAATAGCCCAGTATCGCTAGTTATTAGATAACAGATCATATGTTTAACAAAGAAAACCGCATATAGGGACAATGCACAATAGACGACCATTGCCATCATATTTAATTGTGTCAAATTCATGTCGCGTCCCCTCAATGCTTTCAATTGAAAATATAATAGTGCGCTTGTTTACATGTGCCTGCCTATATAAGGGAATGATAATATTTGACGTAAAACGGGATCTATTGTGCATCATTTTCAGCATTGTTGCGTTTTTGTACATAGCCCTAACTAACATGAATATCCATCGTCATAGTTGGCCTAAAGCCCACAGCAGCCAACAGTGTGCATTGCTGTAATAAATTTTATCTAGAGCCTTCATTTATTTATTCATTTTGTCGGGTTTGTCGATGATACATAGCTGCAAATGCCCAAAATGTGACATAAACTGTCCAAAAATGTAGGCCTAATTACCCATTATGTCATGAAATCGAACATCACAAATCAAATAATTAATTAAACCAATAATAAACTGTATGATTTTTATTCTCAGATGCAACCTAGGCTATTACGATATTGGTCATGTATTACTACTTACGTTACAGGCCTAAGCATGCGCCGTGTTTTCTCACTTCCACAGTCCAGATAGACTGTATTCATGAAGTAGGCCTAGGCTATTCAGTTTATTTACTCAGTTTTATAATCTCATGTATAGACTAGCATTGCCTTGATTCAATATAAAGCCACAAACATGGAAAAATAAGCCGACGTTAGGCCTACCCCAACACTATGCATGTGGTGTGATGAAAAGAGAATTAATTTATGTAAATGTTGGTTGCTCTTCTGTTTACCATGTCAAAAGAAAAATATAACGTGATCCATATTGTTAACTGGTTTGTTTCTATGTAGAGCTTAAGGATAAATCGATTGCACCAGTTTACCAGATAGTTTAATTCATTGCTGTAGTAATAGTAAAATTAATTGAAACAAATTAAGGGTTTTAAGTAAACTAAACTGGCCTCAGTCAGTTGGCACAACAAGGTTACCATAGACACTAACATCCAGAGTGGATCAGATTCCAAACATGGATAGGAGGTAAATACTTATCATGGTCATGCTTTTGTCATTGTTGCTCCTATTAAAATGGATTTCAATTCACTGTGCACTGTGCAAACATACATTTGATGTTCAGTGTGATTCCAAAAAGGCAGACTTCAATATGATTTTGTAATTTAGCAGTATCTTCTACCAGTGGTAATTGATACAAACATCAACAATCAACGTTGAGGCAGTCATTAGCAAACCGAGCCTCGTATCCAGGGGTATTGTTCTACTGTGGAACCCTCTGCGGAACCCTCTTATCTGCAGACACACCATTGTCACAAGCATATCGTGGAAATACAAACGACTGCACAATGAAACGTATCGCTTACCTTTAGCTGTTTTCGTTGCACTCTTTTCATATTCTAAAGGGTCAAAAGTTGAACTTCACCATTCACTCTCTTTTTCACCAATAGGAAAACCATTCGGTTTGAGCCCGGCGCCGTCACTCCTACGTTCTGCCCAAACATTTATTCGGCCCATGATTATTCACCGCCTGTCTGAACGTAGCATAATCCAAGCTATACAGAAAATGGTGGAGTTGTCTTCATTTGTTTTCTGCTGCTGGTGACCCATCAGCAAGGCGACATTTCAAAGAGTCAATGAATTGAAAAGCCCAGACTGTTGTTACGTTGACAAATTCTTTGTAGTCATATATATACGATACAATACATTTTTTATAGACTGCCATTACTTTACATTTAAAAATAGATGTCAGATGAATAAAATATTTAGTTAATTCTTTCCTTGATATAAGTTATTTCTTTTTCTATGAATAGGTTTCAATTACAATATTTACACAATTATTGTAACAATAGTCATCCTCCAAAAATCCTCCCAACAGTCCAACCCCTACTTCCTCTCTGTCTGCTTTTGTTTTCCCAGTGACGTGTTGTCTGTTCATTCAGAAATGGATATCGGTGGAGTGTCAAGGAAACCAGTGCCTATTCTCTCCGCTGAAGAGGCCATCGCCACATTCAAACAGGACATGGACAGACCCCGGTGTGCCAGTACCCCCTGTTCACCCATCAAAAGTACTGTCGCTGGCTACCAGATTGTTCACATGGACTCCAACTACCTGGTGGGCTTCACCACAGGCGAAGAGCTGCTGAAAATGGCCCAACAGTGGTCAACCAGCACCCCAGAACAGAGCTCTCTGCCAGACATATCTCCTGGCTTTGTGACGACCGCCGGACCCAAAGCCAACGAATTGGGTATTCACCGGGGATCACGCATTTTAAAAGCCAAAAGCCGATCCTACCAGCCTTACGGCGTACCCGCTATTAACGGACGGAGTCGGAGGCGCATGCCCAGCTCAGGTGACACCCTGCTCAGGTCTTTGACACACGGGGAGTCTAGGAAGGGCCTCCATGGACCTTTACCCCTCTGTCTCATCAAAGGGAGCAGCGCCCAGGCCAAGTCTCTGGACTACCTCAATTTAGATAAAATGAGTATTAAAGAGTCAACAGACACAGAGGTTCTCCAGTACCAACTTCAACACCTGACGCTACGCGGAGAGTGCTTGTTTTCCCGAAACCAAACATGAAGACGCGTCAAAATGCCTTTTTAGGCACCAGCTACCCTTGCTAAGGATCTCGGTGCTTACAGCTTTGTTTTTCCATGTTCATATGATAGGCAGTTTGTTCATGAGACACTCACCAAGCTTATAATCTTGTTGATTTAAAAATGGAAAAGGTGGAAGCTGGTCATGGAGATGCATATTAAGTAAACCCTGTTCACATGCAATTGTTTGAGGAATTGGTTACTGAGAATATTTCAAATGTGAGGAAGGTTTAAAAAATGTGAAGTACGTCAAAATTAGCAATAACTAGTTATATATTGATAATATTATGTTTGTACCGTAATTTGATTTGTATGTTCAAAAGAAAGAGAGATTATGTATGTGTGTGTTGACAATGATTCTTTTAACACTGGTAAAAATGGATTATACCACTGTCACGTTTGCAGAAAACTGTATTCTTTCCTCCACTTGATTGCACTTTGTTTGACACATATAATCCAAACAGAAAACATAGCACACACTTCAGTTCTCAATCAATCAAGCCTTATAACCCAAAACTATTTGTATGCTGTATGCAACCATTGTGTAAAATCAACTACTCAACTATGTACTTTCTTATGCTTTTCCTCCTGTTCAAGACGAAATGTAGGCTTTATATTTACCTGTGACTGTTATTAGACTTGAGGCTATTTAAACCCAATCCTCTTTAGAGGGTTTGCCAGGGTGAGGCTAAGTGTCTGGTAGTGCCTGAAACTGACCCTTGCTATAGACAGACCTAATCTCTTCTTTTACTTAATGGTGATTGATACTCAGAAATAGTAACAGTGTTAGTGTAGGATTCGTTTTAGTTGCTGCCTAAAACTGTGCCTGGGGGTTGTCTATTTACAAAATGTATTTACATCATTTCCATATGTATGTGAGACCGGACATCTAAAATTGTTAGCAAACTGCATTGTTGTGATTTTTCTTTCATACATTTTAGAAGGCTGAAGGAAGATGTCCAAGGAGCATTGTAATTTGAATAAGCATTATTCTGTTTATGATGGGTAAACAAACTAAATTACTAAATGTCAAGCCATTACATTTACGAATGAAATGTACCAAAATAACGAATAAACCAAGAAATTATTATATAGTGTTGTTCACTTAATAATTGCAGGTTCCTTGTCCTATGAAGATGCGAAGAGCATTTACCTTCCACTACATTTTATGTATATGTGTATATGTATATGTGTAAAAGTTTATGACTCAAAACCAACTTCCCTGTCATCCTAGTCCTAGCATATTTAAAGGCTTCTTCAGAGCCAGACAGCACACACAGTGATGAATGACATCAGAATTAGATCTCACAGGTCCTCTTCACTCATGGTCAGTCTCATAATGCCAATTTTAAACAATTTCATTAATTCAAAAAATCTAAAATGTGAGGCAGTAGGTGGGGAAAACATTGTCTTTACTGAGCATTATTCAGGTTGAGCCTTTCCTTTCAGAGGGGTAGCATTTAGTCTATGGCCCCCCATCTTCAAGCTAGTATAGCTAGTATGTATTAGGTTCATGTTCCATTAGCTATTATCATTATCAGTGATATTGATTACATGTATAATTCACTCATTAAACAAGATTTACATAAATAAAAAAATTATCTATCAATACTTTTCATTATGTAAATCTGAAAAATAGCAAAGTTGAGTTGACATGCTCCATACAATCTCCACTCCATGGTCTGTCTGGAGTTTACATTGCAAACCATTTTGGGGACAACTTCTTGTCTAAAAAACCTACGTCATCAACATTTCTCAGAATTTGACCAAATCTCTTTATACTGATATGCAAGCTGCACATTGTCTAACCATGCAGTCCACACTTGTTTTCATTCATTTAATTTGCCTGTATTACTTGAACCAAAGTATTCAGCAATCAAACACTATATTGCCATTCATATGACATGTACACAACACATTTGTTGACTTGTTATCAAAGACCTCTGGTACTGTCCGTTCCAATTTTCCTAAGCTTAACAGTCACAGTATTCTTCTCAGAAGAATTATCTAACAAGTGTTATCTAAGGTTGTGGAGCTGAAATGAACTCAAGTGAAATCTAAAAATGTCTAACCAGAAAGTACAACATCGCTGTGTCCTTGGAGACACAATGGAGGCATCATCCAGAGATAGTTTTAGGAAGCAATTTCAAGTGTTCAATATACTTAAGTTTTGTTAGTTTTTGTTTTATGATATTATTACGGTAAATAGTATTTGTATGTCTAAGCTATTGTGCTTTTTGTATGATTTGACACATTCAATTCCTTAATTAATGAAAACCATACCTAATACCCAGAAAATATATTTGCTGCATTATTTGACGCATTTCTTGTTAATCTCAGCAAACTACTGGCGATGTTGATATGTTAAATATTGAATTTGGAGTTAGTATTGGAAAAGATTTTCAATGTTTTTATGGTGTCGGTTGGTATGGTATGGTATTTGGATTCTTTAATTTTAACTGGGGGAAAGATGTCAGACACACCAGTCCTAAACTGCCCTGGTGTTTGTGAGTGTTTGTTAACATTTGTTTTGTCTTGCAGCTTTACAGATAAGGGTACACACACAAATAAATAAATAAATAAAATACAAATGTCAAACAACTCGTAATGTCATACTTTATTTGATTTGTAAACCAGTATGTGCCATTACAATCTGGATCATATTTAAAGTGCTAAAAGTACACAGTACATGCCAATTTGTGGAGTTGTCCGTTCAGTAAAAATATGTAGAAAATGATAGTAATATTTTTCATATATATTAAAGTGTAAATTAGTAGTGATAAGACAAATTCAAGACAAATTATTAAATTCTTTACGAGTCAATATACAACAAAAACTTTTCAAAAAGTAATAAATGTATCCTCTGCAATATGCGTCTTTATGTTCATCAATTCAAAGTTAAACTGTACAATTAGCTGTACAGACAGCTGAATAACAGTTGATGTTTACTCTTTGCCCTCAAAGAATACTGTAATTGAATTCAGGTTCTGTTGACCAAACTGTCAGCAGCACCGGGTTTGGGTTCTGTCACAGTCGAACTATGCCTTCTCTGGGAGGGAATAGCAGGGAGGACCTGCACAGTTCTCAGAGGTTCTCCGTTCAGCATTGGTAGGAAATAGCACAGTGACTGGCTTTGTGGCTTACTTAACCTCTGTGACTTGGATGTGACGGGTGGTGGAAGTCCTCCAAAACTTTGTTCCATGGTGTGTAGGGGTAGGGACTTAGACTTCTTTACCCCTTTGGAGACTTGGTCAGGTGGTAAAGAAACTGCAGGCACGTAGGGACAATGATATTAGTGTCACCATAACACTGCGCCCACATCACAAGGGTGAGGATACCAGAATGCTTGCATACAATATATCTGGTAGATAGATTGGGACATATTTGGAAATTGGAATCGAGAGTGTTTACAGCCATAACTGTAAATAACAAGGGCAACACGGAGACAAAATAGCTGGCCATACCTATATATATTATGCATGTTTTTTATCTATTTTATTTGAAATGAATCAAATGACAATGCTATCACATTGGCCCCTTTATAAACTGAAATATGTGATGAGAGTTGTATTTAAGATACAATGGAGGCTACCCAAGATGAATGAAGCAAATAATGCTGTTAAATACCGATATGAGTTGTCGTGAAAACACCGTAATAAACTATACTGTATTTATAAGCTATCGCTGCATAGCCCTCTGTGCAACGCTACTTCTTTCATGGTTGAGTGCTGACTGGACGCTGCAGGGACAGTGACCTCTTGAGGTACAAAGTGGTATTACGAGACGGGTGGCTAGCTCCTAACCTAAGTAAATATCTCTAAAACATTTAAACAAATGTTTAACCTTTTAGTAAACAAGCAAATAAGTAAATATTTGAAGAAAGAAAAAATACTTACACCGAAGGGAACATTGGTCACGAATGGAAGCCAAGCAGTTCCGAGGAAGAGCAGTCTCTCTCATCTTCAGCCTGTCTATGGGCAGCAGGTGCGAATTTGGTACTGCAAAAGAAATGGTGAAATGTTACGAGAAATCTTGCAACTAAAAACTTACCAAACATTCAACAGAATTCATTATATCTTGACTGAATATCACTATACCTAACTGCCAAGTATTAATTTACTTAATTGTTGATTGCATTAATGATTTCCATCACAAGATATAAAATTAAATAACATACAGATGGCACGCAACATACCTTGTTCATCTTTCTGTATGTATGGGACTAGGTTTGGGCAGAGGACATCCATATTGCTCGATACCTCATGTTTGTCCAACAGACTCCGTGTCCTTTGTGAGATCCAGGGTTTATTGGCTAAAAGTGACTGGCTAGATTCCATTTTAGAGACATCACTTACTCTCGTCAGGGCCTCGAGTTGACTGTCCAACAAGTCCTGCTCACTTTTGCTCTTCTGAGATGGATGAGCGAGTAGGCGCAGGGGGGGCACTGTGGGGTCATTTTGCTGCACAGAATTATGGGAACCCAACAACCAGGAATTGCCGAGAGCAATAGGGGGAAGACTTTGCATCCTGACTGAGAGCGCTTTGAAATCCTCCACATAGTTATCCAGGTGCGGGGGTTTCTGCATTCGAATCAACTGCATCTTGGTGCTCAAGCCCTCCTCTCTCTTCTCCACGAGTGACGAAGAGCCGGCCGAGGAAGCGTCCATGATGCTGTCGAACGTGGTGATTATGTCGTCCACCTCGGACGAGTCTTCGGCGGGCAGCTCGTCACCGCAACTCAACTCTTGCTTCCACACCTTGTTGTTCTCCTTCTTCCTTTTGCAGGAGAAGATCTGATTGAACAATTGGAATTTGCCGTCTTTCTTTTGGGCCGGGTCCCCCCCTGCCTGGGACTGGAGCTGCCTCGGGGAGTCCAGTCTGTGGAAAGCAGTTGCGTGTTGACAAGTCATGGATTCATTGGTTTTCTAATGGTGTGTGTACCCTTTGAAGTGCCACACTGACTGTTATCATAACCCAAGCCTGCTTCCATTACACAGTTGGATAAGTGTAAGTAACATTTAGTGGCTATAATGTGAGTGTAACCTCCTAAAAGTACCACCGCTATAATGTTAGTGTAACCTCCTAAAAGTACCATAGCTATAATGTGAGTGTAACCTCCTAAAAGTACCATAACTATAATGTGAGTGTAACCTCCTAAACGTACCATAGCCAGCCCTCAGTGGCTCATGAGTGAAATGCAGCACTGACTGTGCGCCAGCCAAACAATGATTTTAGACCGCTCCCGGCTCATTTCTGACCAATAACAACATCGCTTCCCTGATTGGTTAGGGGAATCCATCTTTCCTTTCAGTCTAATTTGCATGCATGTGGTTATCATGTCAATGCCGGAGACATGGAGGTAGGGCGAGAGCAGAGAAGGAGGGGGGTATTTTGGGGTTGTATATTATCTAAACCTTGCTCTCTTCTGCTCTTTGCCACGTTGTCTCTCTTTGCAACTCTCAAATCGTACCCACGGCACCTTTAACACATTAATTACATCACTCGTGCTAACGAGAGCTCACTCGAGCTAATACACAGACTGACCTGTTAACACCTGAGAGAAGTTTGATGCAGGCCGTGTGACCACAGTACATTGCATAAGTCAGCGGCGTGTTCTCGTTGATGTCCCTCGGGGCGGGCTCCGCGCCGAGCTGGAGCAACGCCTGGACGCAGTCCTCCTTCCCTGCTGCCGAGGCCCAGTGAAGTGGAGTCCTACGGGCGAGATTGGCGAGGCGATTGTGAAGTCAAAATGCACGAACAAAAATATTTCACGTTGTTCGATCGCGCATCTCATCTCTCAAGTTTCCGTTTGAAAAAAAAAAGAATCCCCGACATGTACACCTTTCGTCCACGTCCAGGGCTTGCAGGTTCGTCTCGCCGAAGCGCGCCAGTTCCACGATGATGTCGCTGTAGCCGGCCGCAGCGGCGATGTGGACACACGTCTTCCCGTTTTCGTCGTCGTAGTTGATCACAGAGGAACCCAGAGGGTGAGCCAGGATAAGAGAACACATATACCTGCTGCCGCTCTGTCAAAGCCACAAAGACACATACACACTTTGCTTATTCCAATTGACCATGATTGGTTTAGCCTATTATATGGAGGAGATGCCATCTAGTGGTATGCCATTACAAAGCTGAGCGAATAACACGTTGAATTTCCCCATGACCACTTTTCGAAAAGAAATCTTGAGTTGAATGGCATTTCAGATAGAAAAAGTAATAAGCCATGAGCTACTTTTACAAAAACATGCAATAACGTGGTTTTGGTAAAGGTAGGTTACAACGTGTGTTCAGGAACATCATCTGAATCAATTCTAGATATACCCTTTGAACCATAAGTAGGAGCGCTAAATTTCACTTTGCAATACAGCCTATAATGTAATGTTAATAACAAGCCTTTAAATTGTACCTGGACTGCCCAATGAAGAGCCGTTTTAAAATCTTTGTCCACCAGTGTTGGATCTGCCCCTTTCTGCAGGAGGGCCTGTACATGTGCAGGGCGGTTATGGAAGGAGGCCCAGTGGAGCGCGGTCATACCCTGCCACACAAAACGAGTGAGACATTTAGCAGACGGTTTTGTCCAAAGCCACCTACCATCAGCACATTTGTCATACGTTCACTGTCTTTCTCTGGGACAGCTTGACATGTGGGGGTGGGGATTGAACTGACAACCCTCCGGTTAGCGGAGGACCCGCTCTACCCACTGCTACTGCCGCCCTGAGACTGAGACTTTTTCTTGAGTATTAAACTATAGAGCTATCGAACAACGAGAATGGTTGTTCATTTTAGCATCGCTAACAAAGATCCCACATTTACGTTTTTTCTCAAGAATAAGACTTAGAATAAGTAATATTTTAGAGTTATTGTATTATTCGGTGAGACCTACCTCATTGTCCTGATGGTTTATTTCAGAGACCATGGATTGCTGCAGCAGGACTGCCATCAATCTAAGAATTAAAAAGGCAAGAAGTCTAAGCTTTACCCAAATGTGTATGACTTAAAGCTGTTTGGTTAAGATTTTACAATGTGACTGACAGGCAAATTGCATTCCCCAAACCAATCAGGGAAGAGATGCCCTGATTTGTCAGGAATTAGCCGGGAGCAAATGGGCTCATATACAGTTTACACAGTCAACCAGAACAGATGTTCTCACATTTTACTCATGAATAGCTGACGGATGATTGTGCCAATTCTAACCAATTACACTCAAGTTATAGCTCTTAAATCCTACCGACAGCACCTTTAAGTTTACAACTTCCAACGAAATTCCTAGTGTATTCATACCGGGCTACCATGTTTGTTCTCAAAGAAAGAAGGGTGCACATAATTACCTGACACACTTCTACAACTACTACAGATGCAAAAATCCCAATTCATTCCCAATTCATTAAAAAAAATTATATTTAATTTAAATGTAAAACATAAATTCCCTGGAATTAAACAATGTCCAATATTATGTTGTGTCTTTATCTACAAGCGTCTTTATCATCATTTTATTATGTCATATTTTCTATACTTGTTTGTTTTATGTGTTATGTGTCATTTCTCGATGTTGTCCTGTTTTTATCAGCTACTGACTAATTCCCACCTGGGGAAGATCTACTAGTACTGCCAGACACGATTTTAGTCACCTTCATGCTCGGTGTGGTTTAGTCTTGTCATTGGAGTGTTAATCTAACTTCTATGCAGTGTGCCGTGGTGATTGTGTATTTTAATATGTAATGTAATGATTATTGCTCTGGTTATAAAACAGCACTGTGTATTTTAATATGTAATGTAATGATTAGGGCTCTGATTGCAAAACAGCACTGTAAACCGCAAGCTAAAGTACAAAACTCTGAATCGGAATATAACAAAAGTTATATAAGGGGTAACTCCCTGAATAGTTAGATAGTTACATGTGTATTCTACTATTTTTCAGTGGAAGTTGCAGGTTAAGTAGGGGTGGCACTCGGAAGGCCAACAACATTTTTGTCGGGACACGTGCCACCCCAGCCTCATTGGTCAGATTAAGCCGGGAGCTGTCTAGAATCTGAACTGCTTTATATACAGGAGGCAGGCGCAGTCAACGTGAAACTTACATTCTCACATGGCAGCCCACTGGCTAATGGCTGACGGGTGGCTTTGTCATTTCCAACAAAGTACATTCAAATGACAGCTCTTAAGTCGTACCTACTTGGTTGATATTAGAGTACTACGTGAAAATGTTTGCACGACGCAGACGTGTGACAGAGTGAGTGTGAATGCATGAAGGGAGACTGACTTGACGTCGTTTTCAGCCGTGGCGGCGTGCAGCGGCAGCCGGCCGTTCTTATCCGAGATGTTCTGCTTGGCTCCGTTCCGCAGCAGGCAAACACAGCCTTCAAGCCAGCCCTTAGGAAGGCGCACAGAAACAGCATCAAACATGTACCATGTGTAGGTAGCTATTGGTAGCTATATAACGAACCCCATTGTATGAATTGGTAGATGAGAGATGATGTGCATATTCTGATATTGTCACCGTTTTAACTGTTTGTCTATTTGTCTTCTCTTGGGCATTTAAGCCCTCAGTTTAGTTCGCCTCTTGTCAGATCGTGTTATCTGATTCCCTGTCGGGCAGCTGGAAAGTAAACCTTAGTCGCCAGTGAGTTAGCTTAGTTTTAGTTTTCTGGTAATTAGTAGCCTACTCCCACAAATCAGACGAGCTCAAATCTGGGTGAACGGTGCGTTTCACTTTTTTGACCAATCGTGTCGCTGGAGGTGGGATCTGTAAACGCGTAATTGGTGTTATGGGTTGAATTGCAGCTTTAAAGATAAAAATCGGGTAAAACGGTAAAGATAACAACAATCAAGGGGACAGAGTAGGTAAAATAATGTCATAAGGATAACTGCAAAGATTTCTTTGTTTGATGTATAACCCATCTGTACAGTCTAATTATCTTAATTATAGGCGTAAACAATGAATTAGAATGTACGTTTCATGTTGACATGACACGTCTATAAACATTGGAAATAATGTTATAGTATTAACTTTAATCATTTAAATGTCACGGCTGATTACACTATAAACTGCTTTTTTGGCCAAAATTGCAATTATTCAGATCCAAGAAACATTAACGTTTCACAAAGACATAACATTGCTATTACAATGGACACAATGTTGGGCCAGTGTGTATTTGCAAATGATCATGGTTTGACCCAGATAAACAAACCATAAATCAGATTTTGGTGGACTTTTTTTTAGATGAAATCCTTTCCTTTTGGTTCAAAATCAACCTGTCTCTGCATTTAGGTCCAAGCGTTCTACTCTCAAGGCATTCATGAGACATGGATGATTCACTCACAAGGTATGTTGCAAGAGAGAGCGATGTTCTCCCACATGCATCCTGAGTGTTGATGGAAGCTCCCATCTTCAGCAGAAGTTTCACAGTGTCCACCTGCCTGCCAGAAACTGCATGCATGAGTGGTGTAGATCCTGAAGGAAATAAAGTCCACAGGGTTCCAATAAATATACAGTTGTATTATACATATACATTATTTTATTTTGTATTGTGTGTCATAGATAGACATAGATATGCTGCATGTAGTTTTCTACTCAAGGCTAATTTGTGACCCCTGTCCTGCATAGAAATGAAAAAAACGTTGCATAACTATCCTCATGCTCTTATTTGTTGTATGTCCTGGCACTTTAATCTTTGTAATTTGGCACTTTGATTGCTCTTTGTAACTTGGCACTTAGTCAGAGATGTTGTACACTAGCAATGATTAATCTAGCACTTGAAATGCTTGAAAGTTGTTCTGGTAACTTTCTTACTGTATTAGCAGCAATGAAATGTTTCACCTTCTGCTGACAAATGTACTCTTTGTAAGTCGCTTTGGATAAAAGTATCTGCTAAATGCCCTAAATGTAAATGTAAATATCTTTAAATGGAATAGAAGGCTAGGGCATCTGAAGGGCACAAGTTACGGTGGGATAATTTCCAGTCAGTCATTTCGACAGAATCACTGAAGTATGAACGTCCCATAGGTTTGTGTGCTCTGTGAAAATGTACACATTAGTATTATACTCATAATGAACTGCGCTGTCATGGGTAAGACACTAGAGGGTTAGGTTCCTGTCATAAAAGGGTTTATTGCTGAAAATTGATATTTCATTTCAGTCAGTCAAATTATGAACTTCAAACTCAGTAAGTGACACAAAAGCATGAACCATGGGAAGGCATGCATACATTTATAGTGACCGATGATTTGCCTATTTTCATTTTAATCATAATGGAGGCATTTAATTACATTGCATAGCGAGTAGCATAGCTACAGAAGAATAGTTGAGGGCTAGAATATGTTGGTTCTGATGGTCCTGCTTACAATAAAACATCTTCAGTAGATTAAATTATTAGTTTGCTTTTCCCTGCAGGCTGACTACCAGTAAGTACAATGTCAGCTGGGGTTGGTGCTCGCGGACACGATGGTGTTCCACTGTCTGATGTTTACACATCACTTGTACATATACAATACATATAAGACGCTCTCTTAGGCCATCCTGCCACATAAACCGGACCTCCTGGAGGCCTAGAATGAACCCCGAACGCCAAACTACACTTCTACGCCATGCACGCATGCTCCTAGAGGCCTAGAATGAACCCCGATGCCAAACTACACTTCTACACCCTGCACGCATGCGCAGATTCGCAGAGCTACACGTCACTACTCGAGACCCAACACTTACACGTTTACATTTAGTTGTTTAGTTGTTTTGTTTTTTTTTGTTTTTTTTACAGTGAATGCATTTTATCAATCTTGTATTCCTGTAGTCATATTATCTTACCTAAACTAAGAATCGTCTTACTTAAAGTAAGAATTTTAAAAAAATACAATTTGAAAATAGACTACATAACGTAAAGCAAAATAAAGAAAACGTTGTTTCGTGACAAAATTGGCTGTATCAACCAGGTTCATGTTTATTTGGTTATTTAATAACCATGGACGTATGTTACAACCAAGTTTACAACCAGGTTACAACCTTACAGCCCGTCGCAACCAATACCATTATTTTATTAGTTTTATATATCATGTTCAAGTCATACAAACGTTTTCAAACCAATCAGTTATGAATGTATAAGGGTTACAACCATAGACACATATAAGTGAATATATTTCTATGGTTACAACCACAACAGAGAAGTTACACGCGTCGCTCAAGTCTCTTCCTCAACGTCATGACGCAACAGTCACGTCCTCACGGTGGGAAAGCTACGCACGACGTGCAGTGGTTCAAAGAGGAAGGAAGATGGCGGACAACAAAGGCGAGGATGATATGGACACCTCTGTTAATTCAGACACAGCGCCTCCGCCGCAAGACAGTGGGAATTCACAGATGAACGAAGACAACGCGGTAATAGTAATTGAACCGAATTTGAAGGATGAAGTTTCGGAGTCGCGGGAGAATGCCTCCACGGCCCCTATACCGTCCACCAGCGAAGAAGGGGAAGCTAGCAACAGCTGCGGCGGAGCGGGAGGCGAAGCCAGCAGCGCCCACAGCCCCGCCGAGAATACCAGTACCAACCCGGATCCCACCGCCACGGAGTCCCCGGCCGCCGGGGATGCTCCGGTGAGCGGACTGACCACTGAGATGTCGCCCCCTCCCACAGTCCCGCCAGTCACGCCAGCTGCCATCCCTATTAATCTGTTGGATACGTGCGCGGTGTGTAAACAGAATCTCCAGAACCGAGAATGTGAACCCAAACTTCTACCCTGTCTGCACTCGTTTTGTTTGAAATGTATACCTCAGCCAGACAGACGGCTAAGCGTACAGGTGCCCGGACCACACGGACAGACAGAGACTCATATAGGTAAGTGACCCACACTAGCGATGCCCATGTCAAAACTGAACTGTTTACATCTCATCTCAGGGCTCAAACGACCACACTTAAACACAACTATGATAGCAAACTGGTTTTAAACACGAGTTGCCAGGGATTTCGATTGCTTCGTGGATTGATTTTGTCACTGACCTGTACTAATGGCTGATGTCTTGTAGCGGTTTATGTAGGTCTACATAGAAGATGAACGCTCCTTTTAGAGCATCTTTCTAATCTCTCTTATTGTGGCCAACGTTGACGTTGATAATGCTAGCTTCTCCATGCTCTTACTCAAACTATTGATTAATTATCCCCAAAAATATGATATGAAAAAATATATTGTCGATATCGTATGTTATTTGCAGAGATATTATTGATGATGCTGCCCATAACAGCTGAGAACCATTGTGATCCTTCAATATGTGGATCAAAATGGGCGTGAGAATCATGTCTACAATTGCTAATGAATGCTGAATACAGTGATCATTAAATAGGGTGGTCTATAATAAATTGTATTTTATAGCGATCATCACTGTAAGTTGAATCAAATTACCATGCCGTGGTCTATATGTTCTCCATGCATGCAGGTAAGAACTTGTCTTCCCATTCAGATGTCCACTAGTACAACACAGCTCCAACCCCTTGGAAAGAAAGCCTTTCAAGCAGCACCTTTTATCTAACCTTAATCCATCACAGCACCGTGGAGAAATGCATGCAATTCAAAGTAGGCTGAGGTCCACAACTCAACTGGAACTGAAAGTAGTAGTAGTAGTAGTCAGTGTGGTGCAGCCAGGCGTACCTGTGTCACATTGCTAGCAAGCATAGTTGAATCCTCAAGTGGTGCTGCTTTCACCACTGTGACAGCTGGCTAGTGCCAGGGATGGAGGCCAGCCACAACCTGAAATGCCATAATCAGCCTTCATCTCTCAACATCCTTCATTTTCCAAACAGAATGAGTGACAAGATAAGAGATGACACGAGATGTTCTTATTTTAATCTCTGACAGGGAATGTGGGTGTCACAGCAGAAGTACAGGACAACGATAGTAATGGGAGTTAAGAAAGAGGTTCAATAATGTGCAATAAGATACAAAATCACAAGAGCTAACTAGACCAGAACACTAATATCCCCAGCACCTGAAGCAAGCCAGCTGGCTGTCCAGTAATGGGCTCTGGGGAAGGTTGGGAGAGGTGTCTGCATGTGTGGATCCAGTCGGGGTGAGATGTAATCAGAGGTGTTGCCTGGCGAAGCGTGGCGCTGACGGGGCGTGATGGCAGGATGTCTGTAGGATACACCTGGAAGTAGGACGCCGCTTCTGGACTGCCGTACCCAGGCTGTGCACAACGCAAACCCAAAGGTGTTTGGGTTTTTTCTTCTTTTTTTTTTTTTAAAGCCCGCTCAAGCTTGGTTGTTGGTCACTAAGGGAGAACAATGGACAACCGCGTTCTCATCCTATGGTGGTGTTGTGTAGACGCCAACTTAACATGACATTGATCACCATAGACAAAAATGTTATTTGAATCATGGTGAAAGGCATAGCCCCAAATCAATGGTGTTATGATTTGTTGGGACAGATTTTTATTTGTATTCACTGCACTAGAAATGCTCATTAGTGTTAGTCCTTAGTACGTATTTCATTGGTGCTATGTACACCAATTAGAAGCGGAGAGACAATCGTCAATTGTATTTATTCATGTTTTTGTTTTTACAGCTGAACCCGAGGGGATGTTTAGTTGTTAGTTTTAGTTGTTTTTTCTCTGCTCACACCCTTTGTCTGTCTATATTATGTGATTTTATAATTATTTTTTTTAAATCTGTATGAAGAGCAGAAATAGAGCGACACATGGCTGGACAGTTTCCTCTGGTCCTGTAGTCTTTCATTGTTGTCGGCAAAGGCCTCAAAACAAGTTCCAGAGGTTTTCGGTTTGCTTTGCCGGAGGAATTCATCCTCGCCTGCATCCTGGCTCCTGCATCCAATAGCACTTCTCTAAAATGCCGTGTTAAGCAACAGGAAGTAAACCAACTCCTGCTCATGAGAATCGCCTTATTCTTAAACTAAAGCCTGTCATCTTCTCTCCCTCAAACGCTCCCATGTACCTGACCGTACTGTTATGCAGAACTTATGCAGAATGCAGTTATGCAGAACACACGTAACTGTCGGGAATATCTAGCCCCCATCTGGTCTCTGCTCGTATGACCACGTTGGTGTTGTGTGATATAATACGTGATGCTTTTTACTTTAAGCACTTTTAATGATACACATTATAGGCCCTTCAGCTAGAAACATTGCCTGGTAAGATATCTATAT
>OMKQ01045873.1:3772-39709 GCA_900302335.1 Phycis phycis
ACGGCGTCCTGCTGACCTTCGGCGGGCAGACGGCGCTGAACTGTGGCGTGGAGCTGACCAAGCTGGGTGTGCTGGAGAAGTACGCGGTGCGCGTCCTGGGCACGCCGGTGGCGTCCATCGAGATGACGGAGGACCGCAAAGTGTTTGTGGAGAAGATGGAGGAGATCAGCGAGCACGTCGCCCCCAGCGAGGCAGCGCTCTCCGTGGAGCAGGTGGGAGCCCAGTGGGCGGCCGCGTTTCCCCTGAGAGCCAGTCTGTCTGTTTCTCTCTCTCACTGGGATACAGTGAGAGGGATCATCGTCTGGTTATATCACCGCATCACTTGGATAAACATTTGTTTTGAATGGAAAAAATAATGTGGTGTTAATTGTGTTGCCATATCTTATATTGCTATTGCGATTTCTTAACACTCTTTCTTGCTCGCTCTGTCCCTCCCCTTTCTTTCTCTTTCCCTCTGTGCATATCCGTCTCTTCCTGTCTGCATATCTCTCTCTCGTCCCCGTCTGCTTGTATTTCTCACTCCCACGTCTGCTGCATCTCTCTCCCTGTCTGCATATCTGTCTTTCGCTCTTGTTTCCATTTGTATGTGTCTCTCTCTCTCTCCCGTCCCGCGTACGTCCGTCTGTCTCTCCTCGTAGGCGCTGGCGGCGGCGGAGCGGCTGGGCTATCCGGTACTGGTGCGCTCAGCGTTTGCGCTGGGCGGACTGGGCTCCGGCTTCGCCAACAACAACGAGGAGCTGACCACGCTGGTCACAGCGGCCTTCGCCCACACGTCGCAGGTCCTGGTGGACAAGTCGCTCAAAGGCTGGAAGGAGATCGAGTACGAGGTGGTCCGGGATGCCTACGACAACTGCATCACTGTAAGGTTCCTTTTCTTGAATCCAAAACATCCCGCGTTCAGTTTTTATGTTGTTGTTTTGCAGCATGTAAAGAGGGGGACAATCTAAATAAACCCAATTGCATTGTCATTTTTGGGACCTTGGACCCAGGCAATGTGATGCATGTCCTGTGTATGTGATTGACTGGCAGCCACACGGGAGTCTGTCTCAAGCAATAAAGTTGAGTTGATTTGATTTGAAAGCGGGCTTGCTGTGTGCAGGTGTGCAACATGGAGAACATCGACCCCCTGGGCATCCACACGGGGGAGTCCATCGTGGTGGCGCCCAGCCAGACGCTCAACGACTACGAGTACAACATGCTGAGGAACACCGCCATAAAGGTCATCCGACACCTGGGCATCGTGGGAGAATGCAACATCCAGTACGCTCTCAACCCAGAGTCTGAGCAGGTGAGCGTAGACTGGAGGCCAGGATGCTCACAACAGCACAACAACAAGTTAAGGCCAATCTTGCCAGTCCTGAAGTTTAAATGAATCCTGATTTCTTCATCCTCCAGGTAGGGGTGTGCACAATACTAATAATATTAGATCATGAATGATTAAATTTCAATCTACCACGATCTGCTGTTCGATTTGGTTATTATAATACATTATACAATACATTATAATACACGTATGGAAACCAAAGCTAAACCTGGAAACCACTGCTAAAAGGTCAACTTTCTTGTTGACTTGCATACTTTACCGTTTAGGTACTTTGGCCTGTCGTTTTTTCTTTTGACCTTATTTTTTCAATTAAAGAAATTAGTTGGGTTGTATTGTTAAGTAACTTTCAAAACATGAAAAAGAACGTGGCTTGTGAGCCTCGATTAGGTGAGCTAGATGATTGCAACGTGCAGGTTGACTACATTACAAGTGTGATACTTGCAAATAACGTAAGAACATTTTTTCTTTTCAAGTACTACATCATCGAGGTGAATGCCCGTCTGTCTCGAAGCTCAGCGCTAGCCAGTAAGGCCACAGGCTATCCTCTGGCCTACGTGGCTGCTAAACTGGGCCTTGGGATTCCTCTCCCTCAACTGAAGTGAGTCTCCCACCAGAACCAAGCTATGCAGCTGATCTTTTTGCTGGGTGTCGCCGGTGTTTAGTTTGCTCATCAATCATGTTGTTAAACTGCAGGAACTCTGTGACCAACTCCACCACGGCTAACTTTGAGCCCAGTCTGGACTACTGCGTGGTGAAGGTTCCCCGGTGGGACCTCAGCAAGTTCCTCAGGGTGTCCACCAAGATCGGCAGTTCAATGAAGAGCGTGGGTAAGAGCCGCGGTTCCCTGCCGGGGCCTCGTTTGCACGGGGGCTCGAGATAACTGGGCTATGATGTTTTATGGTATGTTTGGTTTAAGGAAATGCTTATTGAAGTGTCTAGTGAAGCCCTATGTATTCAACCCACAGAAACCTGCCTTATGATTTGAACCACTAGTCAGCAGTAATGTTGATTGGGATAAGACGATGTGTGTGGAAGCAGGTTGAAGCCGGGGTGATTTGAGCTAGACTGAGATTAGGAGGAGAGTTGGGAGAGTTGAATTTGGAGAGTTGGGAACTGCCGAACCACAGTTGGTGACTTTATTCAATGGCCGCTTCACAGCTTTGCAGACTGGTAATCCCAAGCATCCATCTTCTGAACCCTCTGCCCTTCTTCTCCAGGCGAGGTCATGGCGATTGGGAGGCGCTTCGAGGAGGCCTTCCAGAAGGCCCTGAGGATGGTGGATGAGAACTGTGTGGGCTTTGACCACACCATCAAGCCGGCTTCTGAGACCGTAAGAAGGCCGTCAGTTGGAAAGTGTTGATATGTCTGTATGTATTTGGTAGCTGTTCTCTAATGGAACCCTAGATATCTCATGTCTATTGTTACTCATCTATTGGAACACTGAAATAATTACTTGCATTTCTGATGCTTTGGATGAAAGTGTCCGCTAATCATCTTCCACCTGAGTGATTCCTGACATTGGGCTGTGCCTCAACCTGACAGGAGCTGCAGATGCCAACGGACAAGCGGATCTTTGTGTTGGCATCTGCTCTGAAGGCTGGGTACACCGTGGATCACTTGTACGACCTAACCAAGATCGACCGCTGGTTCCTACACAAGATGAAGAACATTGCTGACCATGAACGCCTGCTGGAGACCTACAACCAGGTATCCCATGCCATGATTTTGTCTTGTTCTAAAATTACATTGTAGCATTATTACTTGATTTTTATAAAAAAAATTTTGCATGATTCCAATGCCATGACCGGTCGCTCCAAATCTTCCCTGTGACTGTTAGGATGAAAGCACCATCCCCCGAGAGGTCATGCACAAAGCCAAGCAGCTGGGATTCTCAGACAAGCAGATAGCGATGGCTGTCCAGAGGTGTGTGTCGAGTCTCGTCCTCGTTCTCCCTCACACTTTAGTCACTGTAGTTCTGAGGATCCATTGTTTTGCACCAATCTCAAGTAATTCTTGATTCTTTTTCAGTTTTCAAGTTTCCACCCATTTCTTTATCAATTCTGAACACCCGTTTTGACCCGTTGAGAGCTTCTCTCCCTGCAGCACGGAGCTGGCGGTGAGGAAGCTGCGTCACGATTGGTCGATACTGCCCGTGGTGAAGCAAATCGACACGGTGGCAGCCGAGTGGCCCGCCCACACAAACTACCTGTACCTGACCTACAACGGCACGCACAGCGACCTGGCCTTCCAGGAGCCCCATGTCATGGTGATCGGCTCGGGGGTGTACCGCATCGGCAGCAGCGTGGAGTTCGACTGGTGCGCGGTCGGCTGCATCATGGAGCTGCGTGAGGTGAGGCTTCTGTAGTGGAACTAGTTCATCCTCCAGGGACGGACTGGCAGGAAGGATGGATTTAAATACATTGATTTCTACCCAGATGTAATAGAGATGTAATAGATGTAATAGATCACCATCTCTATCCAACTGTTTATGGACTACAAGACAATTATGGTGAACATGAAACAGTGTTCAATGTGTAACCATTCTATCCATGTGATTGTGAACTGCAGATGGGCTACAAGACTATTATGGTGAACTACAACCCAGAGACTGTGAGCACAGACTACGACATGTGCGACCGCCTTTACTTTGATGAGATATCCTTTGAGGTATGATGTGCAGCATTCAATACCTCTATATGTAAGTTCGGTGATGCTAGGTGTATCGTGGGTAGTAATCCTTCCCTTGCGCCCCCCCCAAGGTGGTGATGGACATCTACGAGATGGAGAACCCAGAGGGGGTGATCCTGTCCATGGGTGGCCAGCTGCCCAACAACATCGCCATGGCACTGCACCGGCAGCAGTGCCGCATCCTCGGCACCACGCCAGAGTTCATCGACCAGGCAGAGAACCGCTTCAAGTTCTCTCGCATGCTGGACACCATCGGCATCAGCCAGCCTCGATGGAAGGAGCTCTCGGACACAGAGGTGATTGGGTTGGGTGTGGCGGTGGGGGTGTGTGTATGTGTGTAGGGGGGGGTCCACTAGGACTCAAACATCGCTTTGCTTGACGAGTCTGACACTGACACTCTGAAGTGTTTGGTTTAATGGAACATGAGTGTGAAAATATCCTTGCATCCTGCTGAGTTCCTTCTCTCCCCCTCCAGTCTGCCATGAAGTTCTGTGAGGCGGTGGGCTACCCCTGCCTGGTGCGCCCGTCCTACGTGTTGAGCGGAGCGGCGATGAACGTGGCGTATGCCGACAGCGACCTGGAGAAGTACCTGAGCAGTGCGGTGGCCGTGTCCAAGGAGTACCCTGTTGTCATCTCAAAGTTCATCCAGGAGGCCAAGGTTAGCTGGATGCGTACCTGTTTAGATTAGATTAGATTCAACAAGAGTTGAAGATTAGGACTGGCCTAAATACATGATTACAGGCTTTGGATAATCGCTATCGGCCTTTGTTTACACATTGAAATAGGTGCTATATACATTCATTATTAAAACCATTAGAGCCCCCTTAGCAGCAACCTCTAATTTCTATGGCCACAACTGACTAGTGGGAGGGCCATTGAAAACCAAATCCCAGGGAGAACCCTATAACCTTTGATTAATAACATTGGGTATTCAGAGTATCTCAACACTAGATGCCTAGTGTTCTTTTAGGAATTATATACTTGTATTCTAAAATGTTTTTATTGGCAATGGCCATACCTGTGACTGGGCAAAATGATACTTAACTTGTTGAGACCTGCTATCATGGATTCAGAACTTGGACAAATTTGTCCAAGAGACCAAGTTTGGCCTCAATAGATGAAAGAAAGGACATCGGTGTCAATTAAAGAAAATACTATGCTAAGCACTAATGCTGCAATCAAATCGCACATAGATGGCAATTTCTTGAACCATTACTCAGATTTGCTCAATTGTGGCGGCTCAATTGTACATGTTTTATCAAATTGAAACTGCTTGAAATCAACATACATAAATAGGGCAAACATCCTGCAAGTCTGCTCAGGATGGGTCCAGGGCCTTGAAACCTTTCAGGCTCATGTGACTTGTGTGGTGTGGTGTTCACAGCTCACATGACGTCATCGGGTCAGTTTCAATGTTTGATAAGCTCAGCACTACTACCCACTTCAAATTCACACGTGAACGGCATCTACTCTTGAACCATGACAGGGATTCACTCCAAATTGCCACATGTGATTACAGTAGGTACTTGAGTAATGAGAAAACATACAAAACTAAGGATAATTTTGTTATTTGAATATTTGGGGCCAGTCCTAATCATTAGCATTACAATTAGCATTAGCATTTCAATCAGAGATGACTGGATATGAATAAAAAAATGTTATGATATCCATTTTGGCAGGTCCAACACATTTGCACTGTATTGAACTCATAATACTCTATAGCTCAAAGTACTGTACATTGGAGAGCGTGATACAACAGAATGAACGACGACTCCACAGGAGATCGACGTGGACGCGGTGGCGTGCGACGGCGTGGTGATGGCCATCGCGGTGTCGGAGCACGTGGAGAACGCAGGCGTGCACTCTGGAGACGCCACGCTGGTCACGCCCCCTCAGGACATCAACCAAAAGACCATGGAAAGGATCAAGGTGATCGTGCACGCCATCGGCCAGGAGCTGGCCGTCACCGGGCCCTTCAACCTGCAGCTCATCGCCAAGGTACGCCGGCACGCATGGTCCACGTGTGACGGTTTGACTGAGGACATTTGAAAGATGTAGGAATTTGATGGAGGAGAATTTTAGGAGTTTTAAGGAGGGATGCTCAGATGCTGATGGTGCATGCAAGGGAAAGCCTGTTCAGCTCAATGGGTCTGTTCACCATTGAACTGGCACCGTCGCTGGTCCAGTGGGGGCTTTGTATCACCTCCAGTGTGCAGTGTTATTCCTAACCCGTTGAGTCGTCTCTCCTCAGGATGACCAGCTGAAGGTGATCGAGTGCAACGTCCGCGTCTCTCGCTCCTTCCCATTCGTCTCCAAAACACTGGGTGTGGATCTCGTCGCCCTGGCGACGCGGGTCATCATGGGGGGGGAAGTGGAGCCCATCGGCCTGATGAGGGGGAAGGGCATCGTGGGCGTCAAGGTAACAGGGCTGGTGCAATCATATCCATCCTCTTTCAGAAGGCCAAGTCTTTAGAGGCTGGCATGTTGCAACACTGGATAGGCCGTTTCATTCTCTACAATTGTACAATTGCACAAATATCATCCAAAGCTATCATTGTTGAACCATGGCTACATCTTTCTCTTTCTCTTTCTCTTCTCTCTCCTCTCCTCTCCTCTCCAGGTGCCCCAGTTCTCCTTCTCCCGGTTGGCAGGGGCTGATGTGGTCCTGGGGGTGGAGATGGCCAGCACTGGAGAGGTGGCCTGCTTCGGGGAGAACCGCTACGAGGCCTACCTGAAGGCCATGCTCTCAACCGGCTTCAAGATCCCCAAGAAGAACATCCTGCTGTCTATAGGCAGCTACAAGGTACTGAGCACCTGCCGTAATACCAACTACAAGGTACTCAAGACCGAACTTGGTACCTACAAGGTCTAAACTAGTACCAGCTACAAGGTAATGAACACCTAACCTACTACGAGCTACAAGGTAATGGACACCTAACCTCATATCAGCCACAAGGTACTGGGACCTAACCAAGAGAGGGAGGGCAAGGACAGGAGAATGCATCTTGGTGACACTTTACCAGAGGAACTAACATCTAACTAACTAACATCGACTCAACATCAACTGAGATGAGCAAATTCACATCAAATGTATACAATTTGTATTTAATTGTATATTTACTCTAAACTTCAAATCAGAAGTTATGCCTTAATGTTAATTTTTGTGTTTTCTTTTTCAACAATATGATAACCAAACAGTGATGCTGGTTGGAACTACAGGTTATTACCTTCAGTAATGATCGTGAACACAAGCTGCACATTAACAGTTTACTTGACTTATAAGATTTGTAGTGTTGTAACTACGCAAACAAGCATGTGCAAACATTCAAAGTATTCAAGTAAACATGTACTCATGCAAACCAAAAATATTCTAACTGAAAATCAATTTGTATCAAATCTTTCTTTTGGTTAACCTTGATGTCGTATTGTGGAGAATAAAACACTAAAAGTTCACCAACTTTTAGTGGCTGGCCCGGTAGGTGGAATTCCTCCACAATCGACAAGATTTACAATAATGATCCCCGCTAGGAACCTCCCAGATATCAAAACTGAAATTGGAATTTTAGCAGCATAGCTCTACTTTGGTGGTAAAATTTAAATTATCACACATACAATCTAACTCTCTCACAGACTATCACTCTCTCTCAGACTATCACTCTCTCACAGACTATCACTCTCTCACAGGTCATCAACAGCCTGTGGAACCCGCTTCCCCACTTTTAGACTTACGAAAATAGTGGAACCCTTTGAGCTGCACTGATGGTGTGTGTGTCTGTGTCTGTGTGTGTGTAGAATAAGAGTGAGCTGCTACCTACAGTGCAGGCGTTGGAGAGTATGGGCTATGGTCTGTATGCCAGCCTGGGCACTGCAGACTTCTACACTGAACATGGAGTTAAGGTAACACCCCATAGATGCACTGTATATCTGCTGATGATAGAACTTTAAACCCTGGTCTTTGACATTTCTCATGTAATGAACTAAAAGGGAACACCAAGTCGCCCCACCATAGTTTTATACAACACCCTCTGTAAAAAGATGCTTGTAAGAAGCATGTAAGGTAATGTAGGTAACTTGCAGGATATAGGTGAAGTCTGGACCATGCAAACAGCGGTTTGTAAGGACCAGCAGGGATGGTCTTAAGGCTCCGTAGTATTTCTCCCCAAGCTCAGTGAGTCCAGGAGATGTGTGTGTCTGTGGGGGGGGGGGTCTCAAGGAGCTGTAGTCAGAACCAGAATGTGTCCCCCAGGTGAGGGCGGTGGACTGGCCCTTTGAGGAGGAGGTCAGTGAGTGCCCCAACAAAGAGAAGCAGCGCAGCATCATGGACTACCTTGAGGAAAACCACTTTGACCTGGTCATCAACCTCTCCATGAGGAACAGCGGGGGCCGGCGCCTCTCCTCCTTCGTCACCAAGGGTTACCGGACGCGCCGCATGGCCATCGACTACTCTGTCCCCCTCATCATCGACATCAAGTGCACCAAGCTCTTTGTGCAGGTAAACTCGTGCACATGCTGTCAGCAGTTGTTTTTTATATTCGTTGTGCAGCTTTAGCTTCAAAACTCCTATTAGCCATCGTACTTATTATTTTAGTATATATATATACCCCCACATACACAGATGAGGTGTTTGTGTTCTAGAATTGTTAGTGTACAAAATATAAACTATACTATGAAATGATATATATATTAAAGATTTATAAACTGGCACTTCTCCCACAATATTTAGACTCCATAGACATCAAAATGTTGAGCTCCTCAAAGTAATTGCTCAATTTTGTTTTACAGTAGATGAATTTCAATGTTCTCCACATTCACACACGGAAATCTAATGATCTGTTGAGACGTAATCAGCAAGTCCTCAAGTCCTCCAACTTTATAATTCAATACTCAAAACAAAATATTTATACATATATACAGAATTGTGTAAACCTTTTTATACCTTGAGCACCCTAGCAACCGCCCAGAGCACCCTAGCATTCAGCGAGAACACAATAGAAGCAACCTAAAACACCATAGCAACCACCCAGAACACCCTAGCAACCATATAGAACACTTAGAGGTGTACCACTAAATTGTCCTCAATACCTTTCACAGACAGCCTCGTATGGAATCAGTGATACATAGATCATTTCACATGCAGTGGCTGACCAAAGACTGCCAGCACAAGCTTCATATCTGGCTATTAGGAGTTCACTGGTTGGGCAACAGTGGAATGAAAATCACACAAATTGACACAAAGCATGAACTGAAGACATTTCAGTGGAAACCGTATAATACCATAATTCTATATTTACTGACCAAAATGTATAAAGATTTATTTTAAGTGATCTATAATATAAATTTGAGTTTCCAGAATATAATTTCACATACCACCTGCAGTGCTGCTGTAACCTCATGTACCAGTATGCAAACCACAGGGTGAAAAACACTGACCGAGGCACCTCAGCAACCCCCCTGTACACCTAGACGCCCCCTGAAACCCCCCAGTACACCTAGACGCCCCCTGAAACCCCCCAGTACACCTAGACGCCCCCTGAAACCCCCATAGAATGTGGGCTCTTATCGGGTAGTGGGGAAACTTGCATAACATTCTAAAAACTTTTATAAAAAAGGTTAACCTGTGCTCCTGCATGGCGGTGTCTTTGTAGGCTCTTCACCAGATCGGCCGGAGCCCTCCGGTGAAGACGCACATCGACAGCATGACGTCTCAGAAGCTCGTCCGTCTACCGGGTGAGTTAACGAGCCAGAGGAGTTTCAATGTTATTTATGTAGCGCCAATTCCTGACAGAAGTCAACTAGTAGACCCAACAGATTCCCACCATGAGCAAACAATGAATGCCACAGTGGCAAAGAAAAACCTTCTGCCTCGACTGTGTGGGGGGAGGGAGAGGGAGAGGGGGAGAGGGAGAGAGTGGGAGAGAACATGGCATAGTGCAGCCCGACGAAGAGATGCAGAGCAGCAGCAGTGAAAACATTAGGGTTAGGGTTAGTGATAGCAGTAGAAGCAGTAGTAGCAGTAGTGATAGCAGCACTAATAGTGATGGTAAATATGAATAATGTATGATAATAATGACATTACTGTAATGATATTACGACTAAAAATAACATTCTAGCAGTCACATGGGGGCATCAGATGGTCCCAGAGGCACAGAGAGAGCACAAGACTCCGGGGATGAAGTGTGAGTTAGTGACATAGTAGTGGTTCAGTGTTAACCTGAACAGCCTTAAGTATAAGCCTTATCGAAGAAGAAGGCTTTAAGTTTACTTTAATGTAGACAGGGCAGGAACTATTTAAGTCAGTCTTCTTGGTCTTATTTTTCTTTATGTTGAACTTCAATTCAAAAAGTATTCTATTCCAACAAGATGATTTAAATAAAAGCCTTTTATAAATGTGTGCTTTCATTGTTTGTTTCATAAATGACAACTTTTATTTTTTTTAAGTTGTTCGGTACCTTCTGCTGACATAATCCAACGTTCCCTCAGTATCAGCTTTTACATCGCACTCAGTTCCCCTCACCATGGCTCACATAGCAGGGTAGACATTCACCCTCTCATCACACAGCAGGGTAGACATTCACACATGCACCCTCTCATCACACACACACAGGTCTGATAGATGTGCACGTGCATCTTCGAGAGCCTGGGGCCTGCTACAAGGAGGACTTTGCGTCGGGCACAGCTGCAGCGCTGGCCGGGGGGATAACCATGGTGTGTGCCATGCCCAACACCGCCCCTGCTGTCACCGACCACGCCACACTCGCTCTGGTGCAGAAGGTAACCAAAAAGTATCTGTGCTACAAAGCACAATTTAGGTCTAGTGCTACTTAAAGTAAGATTATCAAAAGTCCTTAGGTGGGAGAATATCTCAATTGCCGTAATTATGGACGGTGTCGTAAAAGTTAGATTTTCTTTGACTTTTCTACTGCTGGAGTCGACGTAAAGAGGAAAGTGATGGTTTTTAGTATAGTCTATGTTGGCTTGTTGTCTCGACCCCAACACTCTGCCGTCTCTCCAGCTGGCGAAGGCAGGCTGCCGCTGTGACTACGCCTTGTACCTCGGAGCTGCCTCTGACAACGCCGCCATCCTGCCCTCCATCGCCAGCCAGGCAGCGGGTCTCAAAATGTACCTCAACGACACCTACTCCACCCTCAAGATGGACAACGTGGCACTCTGGATGGAGGTACCTGGAAGTAGAAATGCATTCATTTAAAATTGCTACCGTATGAGAGAGACCATCTTAGACTTCACTATCTAGAAGAAGTTGCAACAGTCGTCCCACGTTTTACTTGGTGAACGATGTGGAAAGATCATCACTTTTTTAGTGAGCAATGCAGCGACTTAGCAAGCCAAAGCTGAAAAGAGTTGATTTTGACGTTAAGTTCTTTAGCAGATACTTTTACATCTTGGCAGATACTTCTACTACTTCTAGGCTCAGAAAAATTGCATCCAATCTTATTTGATAGTGCTACACAGCCGAGTTAAAAAAAAATACAACTGGAAAGGGCAGCCTAACACTTCATTTAACATTATTTGTAGTATTATTTGTGATTAGCGGCAGGAGAGTAGGGAGAGTAGGGTCCCGAGACTAAAGTCCTGCATGCTGTGTCTGTGTGTGCAGCACTTTGAGAAGTGGCCCAAGCACCTGCCCATCGTGGCCCACGCCGAGAAGCAGACGGTGGCCGCGGTCCTCATGGTGGCCCAGCTCTACCAGCGGCCCGTCCACATCTGCCACATCGCCAAGAAGGAGGAGGTGAGCTGCACGGAGCGCCACCCGTTCGCATCCTTTTTGACGCGCGTGTTGGACACTCGCCTTGGAGCGCTGCAGCATTCATCAGCGTCACAATACAGGAGTTTATCTTCACGCGTGGTCAGAATGATGCCGACCACGTTTGCCAGTAAATTTGAAGTCCCCTGTTGGGTTAAGTGACTGTTATGCTTGGTGGGTGAGACTAGTGTTAAACTAGTGTTTATGGGGATTTGGTGTTCTGTAATTCAAAGAGCTTTTCCAATGATCGACAATTTTGCACTATTCAGCTTCCCATCTGTGTAGGAGTGCCAGACAATCACTTATGTATACGGGATGTGCGTGTGTGCGTGCGTGTGTGTGTGTTCACAGTGAAACCTCTACTCAGTTACAAAAGGCTGTTTGAGTGAATTGTTTGAAAACTGAAACTATTTTTCCCCTAAGAATTAAGTAAAATGGACAAATGGTCAAATCTTACATTTAACCTGAATAAACAGTACTAACAATAACATCTTCTGTTCTATAAAGCGGCGCAATATCAGACACTATTATAAGCATTGTATATACTGTATATAGATCGATATTTAGGAAAGTGTGGAAAACAAAAGTCAGCAATGATGATCTTCTGTCCTCTCCAGATTCTGATTGTGCGCGCGGCCAAGCAGAAGGGCATCCAGGTGACGTGCGAGGTTGCCCCCCACCACCTCTTCCTGTGTGAGGACAACATGGCTGACATTGGGGGGCCGGGCTGGGCGCAAGTGAGGCCCATGCTGGGGTCCCGCTTGGACATGGAGGCCCTCTGGGAACACCTGGACATCATCGACTGCTTCGCCACGGACCACGGTCAGTACGCCGAGTCTGTCCTCTGCACGGGTCCGTGGAGACTGACGCTCAGGGCTTCAGAGTAGAACCTGCAGGGTCCGCACCCATCCGGCTGTCTCGACTGTCTTGTAGATCACCAACATGGAGGTGTCAGTAATTAAGTAAAAGATTGAATACAATGGCAACAACGAATATTACCCACATTTAATCTGTATGGTGAAAAAGATAAGAACATATAATCTTCAACTCTTGCTGTCTGCAGGTGCCTGTAGCTTCCCCACAATGTCTTTCTCTGCTATTCAAAGTGCCCGCTATACTGTGAGGCACAAAGACAACCGGGTGACACGAGTCTGCAAATAACAGACTTATTCGGGTCATGTGACGTCAGCTGCTCTGTGTTGTTGTTGTTGTGCAGCCCCTCACTCCCTGGAGGAGAAGAGCGGGGAGAACCCCCCCCCGGGGTACCCCGGGCTGGAGACCATGCTGCCGCTGCTGCTGACCGCCGTGAGCGATGGCCGCCTCACCCTGGACGACATCATCCGCCGTCTCTACGACAACCCGCGCAAGATCTTCTCCCTGCCCGCCCAGGACAACACCTACGTGGAGGTGACTCTTCACATGCCACACTGAGGCCAGCTCTGCTGTGGAAACGTTGTGCAGCACACCTCCAAAGTGTCACCCTCACAGCTTGCCTGGTGGATTCACTGAACGTGGAAGGGCCATCGAGCTAAACAGCATGTTGAATGGTTTTGGTATTCCTCCTGTCACTACAAAGTTGGTGAGGAGTCTTCTTGACCAGTTGATGTGCTTTATTGCCAGGCTGTTTATCATGCTGCAATACAATTGTCCCTTTTTGTAAACGAGCACAGTATTGACACTGTATCAAACTCGATTTAGTATATTGATAGTTTTTATTTATATGGAGTACGTCATATGAATACGAGGAATCTATGGCCCAACACCTGTCATTGAATGTGTCCCTAGAAGGGTTAGTTGACTTGGTAGCTGTCCTTGGACGCTTTAGACCTAATTCTAGTTGCTGTGAGTGAACCACACGAGCTGGCTCCAACCAGGAAGGAAATGAACATACAGCCCTTCAAACACTGCATGAGGTGATTCGTCGCGGGGTGCACACCTCTGGATGTTAATGTAAAGGCTCCACAAGCAGAGTGGGCCAACTGTGTCCACAGCAGCATTACGACTGTAAACGGCATGGCGGTGCGTCGACTGCTGAGTGCTTCAAAAGCGGTGCATCACGCCGCTGATAACGTCCACTAGAGTAGATAAACGGCTCTGTTTATCTACTGGGTTTTGAGCAGGTCTAGGCTGCGCCCCTGAAGAGGTACACTTTGTGTCCCCAGGTGGATTTGGAGCAGGACTGGGTCATCCCTCAAGCCATGCAGTTCACCAAGTCCAAGTGGACGCCCTTCCAGGGGATGAAGGTCAAGGGCAAAGTGCGGCGGGTTGTGCTGCGTGGAGAAGTGGCTTATATTGACGGCCAGGTGAGGAAACGGTAGAACGCACCCACATGCAACTAACCTACAGGCACACGCAGGCCCAGATTGAGACTCCTCTTCCTCTCCCAGGTGTTGGTGCCTCCTGGGTACGGAGAGGACGTGAAGACCTGGCCCACAGTCAGCAGTACCCTGCTCTCTCCTGAAGCTGTGAAAGAAATGTCCCTGGTACACACCACACACACACACACACACACACACACACACACACACACACACACACACGTGATGAGTATTTATACATTCTACAATACATTTACATTCTTTTGATCAATACTGAACTGAACACATCTAGTTGCTCTTATTCATCTAGTTACTTAGTTAACCTTTCAAACAGTGGTTAGAATTAGTCAGCCACTAACCTAGTTAGTAAATCTAACCCTAACAAGCCTGTGGTTAGGGTTAGTTAACCTAAGTCAACTCGGGTGAACCTAGTCAAATAGGGTTAGTTGACTAACTAGTGAGTCAAGTTGGTTAGTTCACCCTAATATCCTGCTGTTTGGGTTAGGTTATGTAACCCGTTAGGTTATTTCACCTAGTTAACCTAACGCCAACCCTACCATCCTGCGGTGTGATGCAGACCCCTGAGCCCCTGAGACCGACCCCTCCCCACGAGGCCACAGTGCGTAACCGTGCCGCCAGCCCACGGCGCTCCGACAGCCGCTACATGCTGCCCCCCCGTGTGCACCGCTCCTCCGACCCAGGGCTGGCCCCAGGTACTACACTACCCACAATGCTCTGCCCTCGCTGCTCTGTTTTCACTCAACATTTACGCTTCCAGCTTGCTTTGTTAGGGAGTCTATACGCGCTGTTTCTTAACGATGGTTTGGTCTTGGGTGCGATTTGCGATTGCGACTGTTTGAAAAGAATATTTTTTTTCTTGTCTTTGAATTCCAATTAATTAATATGTTCAACCTCTGGGAAATATTTATTTGTTCAAAACATCTGTGTGTGGGAAGTAATGTGCAGGTTGTTTTACTGTACCTGCAGGTCTCAGGAGACTGCCCCATCAGTAGAGTCTAAAGGACTTTGGTCAAAATGTAACATTTAAAGTCATTCTGTACCTGGCTTGTGAAGCCAGCACCCATTGTGTCTCAACAATCTCAACTGGATCTTTAATTGTGCTGTTATTAACATGTGAGTTAAGGACATGAACTGGGCTCCACATGGTGGCAGAAGAACACCCTGAGCTGATAAGGGATGACAAGCTAATCTTTCCAGTGGGTCTGGGGGCCTGTGGGCTCCCTCACAAGCTGTATGCATTTTGTTAAACAATACACATTGATATCCTTCGTTCTAGTCACTGATATAACCATTACCTGTTCTTGATGAGGATGAATAGAGTAGAAAATCCTGACCAACCAGATTGAATACCCGGGGTAGAGATTACAATGGCGGCCATCCTAAGACCAGAGGTGGCATTTCTAGCTGCAATTTGTTAACTTAAAATCATTCATAGTCACAATGATATACACTTTTGTGTCTTGTTTGTGACTAAATCAAATAACATTTGCTTTATCAACTTTTAAATCACTCCTTTGCCAGGTTAAAATCAAACCAAGCTGCACCTTTGTCACCTCCACTTTGTGCCACTCAATGCAACCTAAAACAGCTTCTCAGGCTAGCTAGCATATTCGCCCCAGATGTGCATGGCTGTAACACTTAATGAATATGCTTGTTTTTCATTGGAATGGTAAAAGGTATTTTGTGCTGTGATTTCTAGTGTTCATAAACAACTTTCAAATGGTTATGCTTCGTAGAAATGATGGTTCCTGTCCATGTGGGCCCCGGGGACGGCTACAGCCACCCCCCCCCGCTGTCCCGCCTCCTCTCCCCCCAGGCGGGGCAGGCGTTCCCCGTCTCCCACCTGCAGATCTCCCCCCTGCTGCACCCGCTGGTGGGACAGCACATCCTGTCAGTGAGACAGTTCAGCAAGGAGCAGGTACAACTGAACACGGCTCTCTATAGGAGCAGGTCCATGAGAACACAGCTCTCTGTAGGAGCAGGTACAGCAGAACTCTGCCCTATCTATCTATAGGGTTGGGTTAATGACAAGAAGCAGGTACAGCGCTGTCTTTGCGGTTAAATTATGTTTAGGTTCACATACAGTAGGAGTCTAAAGCAAATCCCCAAGTCACTGGTGAGAACCAAGTAAGTAAAGTCGAATCCCTGCTATAAGTCAAGTCATTACTCAGGTCAAGCAAGTCTCTGGTCAAAGGAAATTCTGACGATCTACCCCAGTTTCCACATATTCACATCCACCTGCTTATAGTAAAATCTTCCTGATATTTGACATTTCGTCAGAATCAATAACAAGCCTCCTAAAATAACAGCGGCCTGGGCTACTTTGGATTATAGCAATCAACAAATAGTCATATCAGTAATGGTGAATGTTTTTTATATTTTATTTTATATATTGTTCCCCGATTTTCTTGCATGTTGAAATAAGCCAGGAGGCAAAGCACTACGTTCTATGCTCAGTTTAGAGTAAGATATGACCCAATCGTGTTCCAAAAACAAAACGCAATAGCTAGAAAAATGTCAATATTTTATTAAAATAGTCTGCAGAGTCCCTGCAGGAAGTCCTCAAATTAACGACTCAAGTGTGACTTGAGTCAAGTCATGTGACTGGAGTACCCCACCTCTGATATATGGTCACTACATCTTTGCACGATGACAATACAGTTGAATCTTATCTAATCTGGGTAGAGTAAGTAAATACAGAGACAACAAAATGCTAGTATTGTTAAACTCTCCCATGTGGCCTTGTTAGTAATGCATAGCATTAGCAGAGTCATTAGTAAGGGAGCCTTTGAGAGGAAAAACTGTTATAGGGACAGTCAGTTTACATCAGCCTAGGGAGTACATCTCCCTTATATCAGTTAATACAGTATGGCTTCTTTAAATTCATATGTACGCAATTGGGATATCTTATAGCAATTGGGATATCTTATAGCCACTCACTGCTAGCTACTTTCTTCTGTCATTTTTTAGATCTCACACCTTTTCAACGTTGCCCACAATCTGCGTCTTCTGGTCCAGAAGGAGAGAAGCCTGGATATCCTGAAGGTAGGTGCAGCAGTCATTCCTGATAACGGCTTATTCCTTCATAATAAACTGGCAACCCTAATTTCACCAATAACACTCTAATCAGCCATCCCCTGCCATGTCTCCATGACTGCTCCCCCCGGTCGTAGGGCAAGGTGATGGCATCCATGTTCTATGAGGTCAGCACCCGGACCAGCAGCTCGTTCGCGGCAGCCATGCAGCGGCTGGGCGGCTCCGTGGTGCACTTCAGCGAGGCCACGTCCTCCTCCCAGAAGGGAGAGTCCCTGGCGGACTCGGTCCAGACCATGAGCGGCTACGCCGACGTCCTGGTGCTCCGGCACCCCAAGCCCGGCGCCGTCGAGGTGAGCAGGCGGCCCGGGGGGACGCGGGGGTCTGCTTGTCGGGTCTGGTTGGTTGTCAAAGAATTTGATGAAGACTTGAATAGGATCGATTGTTGCATGAAGATGAATATTCTCATGAATGGCAAGATCAAATTACTGCACCGATAGTTTCATGTCGTTAATATTGCAATGTTTCTGCTTATAGCAACAGCTATTTTACTCGCATGTGAACATAGCATGCAAATCAACAATCCTTCCCATCGTGATTATAACCCTACATTGATGAGATTCAGCATTTAAACAAGGACACATTGGAGCTGTATCATGGCATTCCTGTGTCTTCCATCAGATATCTTGTCTCATATCATCATAGCTTCAGAAGGAATCAATTATTTCAGCATGAAGTGTTTCTGGTGCCAGATGGGACCAAACTGAAATGTTGCATTGCAAAAGAATGAAGTTCATTTGAATCACCCGTTCGAATTATGCACACATATCAATACATATAATTATTGTCATAAATATCATTGTTTATGATTTTATGATTTTTTGTTTATGATCAATTGTTTGATGACTAGTTTTGTCCAAACCCGTTGATGGATTCAGTCGTTAAAGTCTGTGGTTCACAAGTATTCTCTCTTCCTGCCATCGTATCTGGACCTGCTCACCGCTGCCATGGCGACCAGGCCGCCTCACGTCACTGTCGCAAGCCGGTGATCAACGCAGGGGACGGCGTGGGTGAGCACCCCACCCAGGCCCTCCTGGATGTCTTCACCATCAGGGAGGAGCTGGGGACGGTCAACGGCATGACGGTAAGATCTACAGTAGGGCACGTGCTGCACGCTTGAAGTGGGAGTCTACCGTTTTAGATTTTAATTTAAATTTTTGCATCCATCCATTTTGGACCCCCTAGCTCGCTTACTTGTATAGTAACCTTGTATAGTATAGTAACCTTGATCCCTTCACACTTAAAACCTGGTGCACAATGTCTGCACCAATGCAGTCTACTGAATACAACAAGGACAACGATGTCCCTCTCCCACCTCCCCCTCCTCAGTGATGCTGCATGGAGGCTTCCTACCAGTGCCCTCTGTAGAGGAATATAACCTGACACAAGGGCACATCCTACCATGTGGCAGTAGCTGCGCTTTGGTCGAGCTTCCTACACACCCAGTGCCTTCAGCTGCTGCATGTATAACAAATCTGGAGGCCATTTGAGGAGCTACATGTTGGTCTCTACAGTAAACGATCTGGGCAGTTTGAGGAGCTACATGTTGGTCTCTACAGTAAACGAGCTGGGCAGTTTGAGGAGCTACATGTTGGTCTCTACAGTAAACGAGCTGGGCAGTGTGAGGAGCTACATGTTGGTCTCTACAGTAAACGAGCTGGGCAGTGTGAGGAGCTACATGTTGGTCTCTACAGTAAACGAGCTGGGCAGTTTGAGGAGCTACATGTTGGTCTCTACAGTAAACGAGCTGGGCAGTTTGAGGAGCTACATGTTGGTCTCTACAGTAAACGAGCTGGGCAGTTTGAGGAGCTACACGTTTGTCACTTCCACCAGGGTTCTGAAAACACACTTAAACTAGCATTTATAATGATGATGATGTCGCCTGCTTACTTATTTTGTTTTTTTTATTTATGTACTTATTTATTTATTTTGTATCTTTATTGTATTTATTTTTCTACTGCCAGATCTCAGAAACTACGTGGTAAAAATGTGTAGAAATAGGCATGCTTGTAGACGAACATGGAAGATAATCATTGGAATTCTATTCAATTCTATTGATCAATTTATCAATATTTATCAATTTATCCATTCTATTTATCAATTTAATCATACTTGTACTTTATTATTCCTTGTCTTTGTTTTCATTTGACTGTATCGGTCTTTGATTTCTCATTCTCATTGTTAGCTTCCATTGTATTTATTGATCACTGTCCAGCCTCCTTTTGGCAATTTCCCTCGGGATTATTAAAGTACTTCTGTCTGTCTGCCTGCCTTCTGATGCTGCTGATACTGCTGAATCCGATGATTCAAGTATTGACATTTGTTCTTATTGTGCATCTCAAATAACTGCATGTCAAATGCATGACTTTTATAAAGGTGCAATAATACAAACTGGCTTAGCGTGATGGAGTCAGAGCTGTAACGTGCATTCTGCCGTCTCTCCCTCCAGATAACCATGGTGGGAGACCTGAAACACGGCCGCACTGTGCACTCCCTCGCCAAGCTGCTGACCCAGTACCGCATCACGCTGCGCTACGTAGCTCCCCGCAACCTCCACATGCCGGCCCAGATCCTGGATTTCGTGGCCTCCAAGGGCATCAAGCAGGTGGGACCAGAGTGTCTCAGAACAGAGTTACATGTACAGATGTGGGGAAATTCTCGTCGCATCCCGACAGCAATTAATAAAGCAAATGCTCAGGCAGAATTAAGAAAATAAACCCGGTATCTCTGGCTGTCGCAGGCCTTGTAATGAGCCCATCCAATATTTTGGGATGGCTTACCTGTCTGTCTACCTCGCTGCGTGCACTCTGTCCATAGAGAACACGGCTGTCATTTAGTACGTTTACATGCACAGTAACCAGTTTACCCATGTCAATGAAAACCCCGATAAGGAGCATGCTAAGCCCTCATCTGGATGACTTGCCGTCCTGCATGGAAACTCACCAAATGTCAGTGTATACACAACGGTTTCACTGGTTGTGTGTGCATGTTGAGCTACTGAAGGATTTAAAAAAGAAGACATGTGAATGCACGTGAGCTAACATTCCTTGTGGTTGGTGTGCGTGTGCAGGAGGAGTTTGAGAGCATCGAAGAGGCCCTGCCAGACACGGACGTCCTCTACATGACCCGCATCCAGAAGGAGAGATTTGCCTCCGAGGAAGAGTACAAGGCTGTAAGCAACCTGCAAAATGTCAACTGTTTCAGTTTATGGCCCACTCTGGTTCACACAGTGAGGACTAGGTCAGGTGTTTTAAACCTTTTATCATAATCATAATATCTTCTCAATTCAAGATTTATTGTTTTGTACTGTCTAGCTGTCAATCGTTTTTTTGCAGAGAAAACGTGGTGAAACGGGAGTTTTCTCTAATGAAAGGTTGTAGCTAACCTTCCTGTCAAGTAAATGACAGTAACATAAACTTTAACCTTCCTGCCAAGTAAATGACAGTAATATAAACTTCAACCTACCTGTCAACTAAATGACAGTAATATAAACTTCAACCTACCTGTCAACTAAATGACAGTAACATAAACTTCAACCTACCTGTCAACTAAATGACAGCAATATAAACTTCAACCTACCTGTCAACTAAATGACAGTAATATAAACTTCAACCTTCCTGTCAAGTAAATGACAGTAACATAAACTTCAACCTACCTGTCAACTAAATGACAGTGATTTAGTTGACAACAGGTAGGTTGAAGTTTATATTACTCAGTAATACTAAAAACTACAAACAAAATGACAATAATACCGGAACTGTTGGCAGCAACGAAAGGTATTCACAGCCCACGCGCCACAGCAACCCAGCGACCACCCTTTTGTGATTTAAGGGGTCAAGTCATTACTCCTAGACGCAACTATGCCTCCGACAGGGGCGGGTGTCTTAGCCCGCCCCTGTCGGAGCACTTGCCATAACCATTATTTTAAGTGCAATCAAAATTCGCTGTGTTATCGGTGAAGAAACCAGTGGTTATTTAGAAGAAAATGTTTCAAGTTTTCACAAACTTTCACTGTACTACACTGTACCAATCTACCCACAAGGACAGTATGGGTTCAAGAGGCAAAAGTGTTAAGCATGTAGAATACGGCCAGCACACAAAGTTTCAGGAACTTTCCACCATCAGGGCACCGGGGCTGATCGTTACTTAGACCATGATTTATAGCATCCCCTATGGGCAAATTGGTACCAAACATTTTGGAGATCAGTTTACCGGGAATACAAATGTTGGTGTCAAATTTGAAAACGTTTGCACAATCAGTGGCTGAGCTATAGGCATTACCAATCTGGAATAATGATCATCCTCATTATGATAACTATAGGTAGCCACTGATACGCTGTGAATCCAGCGGGCGATGCAGACCCGTTGAGAAACCTGATCTAGATGTACCACTTTGGTAGTGATCTGAACGCATTTTAGATGAGTTGGACAGGAAATGGTGTTGATTGTGTGTGCTCTACTGTATGTGTCTCCATTTCAGTGTTTTGGCCAGTTCATCTTAACCCCACATATTATGACCGCCGCTAAGCGCAAGATGGTGGTTATGCATCCACTCCCACGAGTAAATGAAATCAGGTGAGGCTGCTGCTGAATGACTTTAAGAAAAGTCTAAATTGCCACACTAGAATGAGGCTTACTCTTATTTCATTCAACTGTCAATTCCACCAAGTCAACATCTTCTGTTGATGATCCTCTAACACAACCCACCTGATCTTTTTTCCAGCGTGGAGGTGGACACAGACCCGCGGGCAGCCTACTTCCGGCAAGCTGAAAACGGCATGTACATCCGAATGGCCCTCCTGGCCACCGTACTGGGAAGATGAACACTGAGCAGGCTCTCGGAGATGGGTTAGTTTGAAGAATGGTCATTTTGGTTTTGTAGGTTATAGATGAAAATGACTCGTAGGTCAGAAACATTCCTAGTTAAAATACTGTCCTGTAGTGTACTCAGTATGGGGGTTATAGGGATATAGGGAATATATATATGGAGTATAGGGATTCATTGGGTGCTCTGCAGTTCCCATGTTGTCCATATGCCACAGGAGATAAAAGCCATTGTTTTTTTTCTAAATGACGAAACATGCGCATTTCACATCGGTCACCTGTTACACAGCTCTCTGGCAAGTCCACTCAGCGGTGCAATGGAGAAATATCAACAAATGCATTGAAGATTTACTGTTTTTAGTTATTCTATGAGTGAGTTTATCAACTGGTGGTCAGTGTACATGTATGCCTTATTAGACATTAATCAACGATTCCATGCAAATTAATTTTCGTATTTTATCAAAACAATAAAGTCCAAGAAAATGTGTGAACGTTTTCTATATCTGATACAGCTATTCATTTGGGATTTATGCATTCATTTTACATTAAATTGATAGAATTGACTGTTATTTTTTTTGTATAAATTATTGCTTTTTGTTAAGGTAAAATTGCATTAAGCCAAACTAGAATTGTCTTTAAATATATTATTGATGGGGTTTGTTTGCAATACTGTATCGTAAACGTTTTGATTTTGTAGGTATATCAAATTAACAAATACCCTCCTACAGCTCATCCCCTTCTTCTGACCTCTAGGTGGCGACAATGGTATTTATTTATAGTATTGTCTGGTATGTTATATTACTTGCCAGCATTGTTGTTTCAGCTGGAGGCTTCAATGAAACCCTTTGTTTAGGTCATATGACCAACAATGCAATGTTCTGGTGTGTACCGGCATGTCTTAATTTACCGATTTCTTTTTTTTTTTTTATTAAAGGACAATGATGTGTAAAGTCCCAGGTCGGTTTTATTATCAAGGTGCCTTTGCCGTTTCCTGGAGAGAATCTCTGACCAATCAGAGGGCTGAGCTCCGCCGCCAGATAATCTGACCAATCGGGGTTTCGCTCCGCCGCCAGATAACGGTACCAGAACCCGCGACACGGAGCTACACGGAGAGAATATCTAACCAATCAGAGGACTGAGCTCCGCCGCCAGGTAACGGTACCGGAACTCGGGACACTGAGCCTGGAGAGAATATCTGACCAATCAGAGGGCTGAGCTCTACCGCCAGACAACGGTACCAGAACCAGCGACGGAGCTACACGGACCCCAGCTACAAGGAGGGGCGGCAGGGCTTCAACTGCTCACTAATCTGGATGTGGATGCCAGTTGGATCAATCTAAAACAGCGGAATACAGTGTTTACAGTGTACAGGGTACTACTCGCAGAAGGTGAGCTTGACGAAGCTGGAAACATTGGTCTTGAAATGTTTTTTGTGTGTGGACAACATGAAACGAGCTAACTGGCACTGGTTTAGCTTAGCTGTGGATCTCAAAGCATCAGTTTCTCCTAGGTTAGCTTTGCTGTTGAACTCAAAGCATCAGTTACTACTGGGTTAGCTTAGCTGTGGATCTCAACGCATCAGTTACTACTGGGTAAGTTTAGCAGTGGATCTGAAAGCAAGGTACACGTGAGTGAGAATCCTTGTCGGCTCACTTGAAATACGAAATGCCGGCCCAATCCATTCAATACCTTGGTGTCCAGATGGCCGCCTACCAGACTGGTACCTGCTCACCATGCAAGACTGGTACCAGATAACATGCACTCGGTCGGCCAGTGCTTTCTTCGCAGCTCCTGAAGGTACATAAAAACCACGTTCACATAAACTACAATAAGGTGTCCCTGGCGGTCGCTCTTTCTGCTACGTGGAGGGTACAATTCATGCCTTTTAGTGTACAAACAAGGGTATAGAAAGGAATGCAATCCTCCCTGTGCAGAGATTAGCAAAGGATTACGTCTTCACAAGGACAAAGCATTGTGATGCTGAGAACTAATGAATGCTGCATTTATTTTTATTTAGCGCTGGACTTCATTCTCAAGGGTTTCATCATAAGACGCACATTTTCGTCAAACCTCACGCGATTGCGTCACAATCACAGAGCAAGTCACAAGTCACAAGTGTGTGTGCATTGTGCTAGCCCAGCACAGCGACCAAAAAAAACACATGCCTCCTTTATGACGGTTAAAGCCTAATGCATTAATTGCTCCTGTCAGTTATGCATGTATTGAACGAGGAGACATTCGTTTATTTATACTTGAAATGTACATGGAAAGGTTCCATCCATGTTCTTCCTGCACCCGGAAGTCATGTGTGCCTGTCAATGTTGCTATCCATCATACTCTTATTACACTGTCTTTATTTTTAGTTGAATCAGACAATCTCACAAAACACAAATGTTAGACATGAACTAAAATCAATCCATGCTATGTATCGGACTATAATAATAATAATAATAATAATAATAATAGTTGGGTTTAGTGGCCTACAAATGTCAAGAAGGGACAACTGGACAGCCTTAACCTACTAGAGTTCTGACCGAGCTAGCTACGGTCAGGTGCAGGTTTCCTCATTTAACCGGATACACAAGTTCAATATGGGAACGTAAGCGTTTGGTGTATGTAGCTCTAACTAGTCTGCTCTGTGCCAAGGAAGGCAGGACAATCCACCAAATCAATCACTAGTTAAGTTCAGGATATGAGTTTAAGGAAGGTGTACACAAAAGTAGAATCTTGAACAGTGCCTCAGGAATATTAGGAGTGTGCACTGTAGGTTAAATGGAATCTGATAATGTCTGGATTGAGTTCTAGTCTAACCTGTTTGACACAGTTTTGGGGCGTAAAGTCTGATGTTGGCATCATGTAGGTGCAGGCTTATTGGTGCATGTCTACTGCTGTGTGCCCAACCAGATGATGGCTGGTCTGAACTTTTAAAGAAATCACCTGTAACATTGGCTAATAAGGGGGTAAGGGGTAAGGGGACTGCTTACGTCCAGTAAAAAAAAGCTGTTATAGCCTCAATTTGTCGGTTTGTCACCATAAAGGCCTAATGATGGATGGAGATCAAATGGAATATCATTGTCTGTATTGAGAAGTTATCAAGAATGTAAAGACCATTCCATGTTATTGCCAGTTCTTCCAAATGTCATGTTGTACGTCAAGCTATTTAGCCATGTGATTAACGCTGGCCATTGGCGCTCTGTGAAACGGACAACGGGTAATCTGCGAGATCAGCAAAATGTAATCGTCTTTAGCCAGCGATCGGGACACTATTATTGTGCTGCATAGACTCTGGACGTGCATGCACATGTATTCCTGTGTCCATGTAGTTCACAGCAGTCAATACTGTGAACAATCAGTGAAACATGGAATGTTGAGTGATGCCCAAGATCAGTAGTCGATCAGCGTTATGGAATGCCATTTAAGTTAATGTTAATTAAATGCTTGAATAAATAATTATAGCTAAAAATCCAAATTAAATGATCCCGTAAATGAGTTGTATAAATGAATCAATTTAGTTTGAAGTAGTGATACTCAAAGTGTGGTCCGCGGGCCATCAGTGGTCCGCGAGCGCCCCCAAGTGGTCCCCGAGAGGATGACTGCGGTTCAAAGCAAAATTACGAGTACAGATAATTGTTTTCTAAATTAAAAGTGAATCAAATTTTGCCTAAATAAGCCTAAGAGTAGAGCTTTATTTAATTAGTTTTGTTTTAGGGTGGGAGTAATTGGCCCGGTGGTTAGGTGGTCCATGATTATTTTGTCTTAATGATAAAGTGGTCCTTGGTGTGAAAAAGTTTGAGAACCCCTGGTTTAAAGGTATATCATTTCTGCTGCTAGGGGTCGCTCAATGCATATTTGTGTAGTATCTCTTTTCAGTGCTGTACTTTCCGCTGTTACCTTTGGTGTTATTTGTCCAGCTAGGAGGACTAGCTGGACCATTAAGATTTGACCGTAATACGTTTGCCTGTTCATGTCTGTTGCTGTCGAAGTGCGTTGGCGTCATTGTTTGAGCAGCACGAGGCTGAAGGGGAAAGCCAGCGTCACACCAGAAGTGTGGCAGTGGGCACTCCTACAGTAGGTGAAATATAACATTTCCCTTTCCCAAACAATAGGTTAACTAAAACTAAATTAAACCGGAGACCTCTCACGTTTCAGTACTTTCCCAATGGACTAAAATCGCTGTTTAGAAGTGTATCCCACTCGCTATACAACTGTAGTAGGCAAAGAGAACTACGTGGCCAATGCAACGGTAGTGTGGTGCAGTGGTCCGTCGTGTGGGCCCTGTGGGCCTGATCAGTTGTAGTTGGTCCGTTGCGTGGTGCTAATCCATCGTACACCACCTCCATCTTATCCCTTCTATGGAGCTTAATTTGACTCTAAACTATTGTAAGTGTAGTCTGAGTGTTTTGTAACAAAAAACGTATTTGTAGTTTTCCTTGTAGATTTCTGAACTTGGTATTTATAGTTGCAGACATTTTTTAAATCTGTGATCTGTAAATCTGTAACGTGTGTAAATTAATTAAGAATAAAGACAAACAGATACAACTTGCACACTGTCAACAAATACAACAGTATTTGTGATTGTGTCATGTTTATTTGAATACATTACAACTAAATATGCTAAAAATGCACACACAACTCAATGATTACTAATCTACGATGCGAGTGTCAAATCTACGATTTCCTGCAAATATTTTGTCATCAATTTCCCTTTGCGCACTCAGAAGAAAGAATCTGCAAATAACACTCCCAAGAATCCCACTATACCCGTTGGTCGGCCAGTTCACATGTCTGCCCAGTAGGGGCGACGTCAATCCGGTCAGCACTCTTGTATTACTTTTATATACAAAACTAGCAGCTTTCGTCATTGCTAAGTTGAGCAAGAGTGATGTGTGTCACCAAACCATCTCGACCCGACTCCTTGTGCTACGTTAGTGTACATGTAGTGTGAGTGGAGTGCGTGTGAGTTCTTAACGAACTCAATTCATCCGGTGGAGACGCTACGTTCTTCACGTTTGTTTACTCCAGGTCTGCAGCCTTCTCCTTTTGCTGGCGTAGCATCTTATAGTCCTTTTTGTATCAAAAATAATAATATAGTAAGAATAAATAACCATGGAAACTATCCAAACAAAGAAGATCTCAGTGAAACTTAAGAAGACAGAAGCTACCTCTACCTAGTTTTTGTTCAGTCCGTCAGTCAGTATTAAATGTAAACTGGCTCAACTGATTACGGGAGGGATACACACTCGCCTTAGATCTAATTATGTATACTCTTATCTATGCACACCTTATGTAATATGTCATCAATGGATGTATTTATTTACATTTTATAACCTAAATGTAAATGTGTAACTTAAACCGTGTCTATTTTTTTTAAGGTATAGATCAGTTTTATATTGAACTAATATAGAAGCCTTTTTCTGTTATTCCACAACGCGTGAAGAGGTGTGAAGACGTTATTCACAATAGGCTGTTGGGGGTTAACGTGTTGCTAATTCTATCTAGTTTCCCAACGCTCGCCTAATCTGTTGACGCCTACATCTACTAATTTAGTTAGGATAATCCACGTACATGATTAAATGCACATGTTGATTTAATTTCACATGTGCTGATAATATACAATTTGATAATTTAAACGGCTTACCTTTTTAAAAGTGCAGGGTGACATATATTACATACAAAATTTTCTTTTTCAAATAAAGAAATACCTTTTTCATACATTTTCAAAAGGACTGCTTTTATTTATTTCAGGATAGTTTTATTTAAATATCCAAATTTCGGTATTTCGGCTGACTTCATAGTCCCACAATGATTTATCTCAGTGGACTTTTATAAAGCAACATTATTTCATGATGCCACATTTATTTCTCAGCTCTTTTTTATTACCATAGACCAAAGCAACAGCACCAGAACAGCACTGACCATTTGCCCACATATGTAGTAAGTAGTATGTAATATGTAGTAGAGTTGTAGTACTCGAGACCGGTCTCGAGAACACTTTTACGTGGTCTTGGTCTTGTCTCGGACTCGACTGTATTTGTTCTTGGTCTTGTCTTGGTTTGGTTTGGTTTGTGCCGCACTACTCAAAAACGGAAACATTCAGCAATCTGTAGGTTTTGCAGTAGTAAATTCATGGAGACACCTGGGACTACGTCCAAATTCTAACAGAAGTCTAACAGAAAAGGGAGTCTCAATCCTGTAATAGTGCAGAAACAGCCATCATGCAATTACTACACATAGTTGATCTCACCCAGTCGGCAAAAACATTTACAGTGAGCTCACAGAGCACACATGCTCTGTCTCTGTATTGTTCTGTCTGTAGTTGAAATAATACCGTCTAATGTGTATTGAATGTAAACTGTGGCTGACTGTATGCTGCTGTTCTTCATTGTATTGTTCACGTGTTGGTGTAACTTAAACACTCGTTTTTTCCTGTCTCGACTTGATCTCGGTCTTGGTCTCGACTTGGTCTTGGTCTTGTCTTGGTCTCGACTTGGTCTTGGTCTTGTCTTGGTCTCGATACCCTCTGGTCTTGGTAGTGTCTTGGTCTCGGTTTAGGTCTTGACTACAACTAATATGTAGTAAGTCATAAGTGTGGTGGAATTTCAGGACACTCTCCGGACTCACCTGATTTTCTGTGTGGTCTGCCGCCTGGAGTTATTATGAGGTATATCCATGAATAGTACAGAAATGTCGCAGTTTCGCATATATTCAGCGCTGTTGTATGCATGTTGAGTCAGGGATGTCCATTGAAATAAACAAAAGTAGTCCCTTAATAAGCTATATTCATTCATAGCCATATTTATTTCTTTAAAATATTTTATATTGACTAAAATGGCATTCCGTAGAAGGTAGCCTCACAAGACCAATTATTTATAATAAGAATGACCTTCATCACAAGTTTCATCACAACATGATATTCTATCAGTTGATATTTGCTATTTTGCTATTTAAGTGCTTGCAATCGATATGAGACAATATCATATCCACATTTAACACTATTAGTTATATTTATATCAACTCACAAAAGCTACTAATATATGAGTTGACGATTTTATTACTGAACTCTTCCAGACATTTAAATAACAATTTTTATAATAATTATAACAATAATTTACCACCTATTTCTTCATGTGTTTTTTTGTTGTAACATCTTCTTCTGAATTATTCTCCCAGGACGGGTCGGAGGCAGAGGTGAACCATGGCCGAGCCTAATGCCACTCGTCCCCAGAGGAAGATGTCCACGGCCGGGGAGAGTCTGTACAAGGTGCTCGGCCTGGAGAAAGGAGCATCTCTTGAGGATATCAAGAAAGCCTACCGGTAAACAAGAATTCCTCTGCAGTTTAGCATTATGGAAGTCTTCCTCATTGCTGTGTGCCATATTCCTACACTAAGTTGGATGCTTATTAGATAACATCTTGGTGCACAATGGTAATTAAGAAAGATAATGATTCATTCTTTGTTTGTCCTGACTTGCTGCCCCCAAAAGTAAATCTCCCTAAGTAGTGAAATGAGCATGTCAGTCTTTCAAACAGTCAGAATAGTGTTTGCAGGCGAGGTGAAACACTAACTGTGTAAACTGCTTGAGGCACATGACTAACTGCTGAAGTCACAAACCTGTCAGTTTCATGTTCTCTCTTTATTAACTTCCTCAGATTTAATTTTTAATTAGCGTTTCTCTCTTACCCTGTTCTTAACAACTATTTCTGTCCACACACACACACCGGCATACCTCTATTGCCCTGTCCTGCACAATCATACATTTCAACACACACACACCCCTCTATTGCCTTGGCCTTCACAATGATACATATATACAAATACATATATACATATACATATACACATATACATACATGTCAACGCACACACGCAGGAAGCTGGCGTTGAAGTACCACCCAGACAAGAACCCAGACAACCCAGAGGCGGCAGACAAGTTCAAGGAGATCAACAACGCCAACTCCATCCTGAATGATGACACCAAGCGGAAGATCTACGACGAGTACGGCTCCATGGGGCTGTATGTCTCCGAGCAGTTCGGAGAGGACAGCGTCAAGTACTACTTCCTCATGTCCAAGTGGTGGTTCAAGGTCAGAACACACACTGTGTCGCTCTCTCTCTCTTTATTAGAAGAATAATGTGGCTTTGATTTGGTCTCAACTATTAATGTGGTCTGGTATGGTATAATTGTATACAGCAGCTCATGCTTATGCTTAGGAAGTGGTGCTGCTCCCCAACACCAGCAGCCAATTAACAGCCATCATCAATGTATGATAGAAGATGTTATGAAATGCCTTCCATGCTTTGCATTATGTGCAAGGATCTAAAGGTGTGTGTGTGTGTGTGTGTGTGTGTGTGTGTGTGTGCTCCAGAGTCTGGTGCTGTGCTGCACAGTGTTCTCCTGCTGCTGCTGCTGCTGTTGCTGTTGTTTCTGCTGTGGGAAGTGCAAGCCGCCCGAAGACGACGGAAACTACCAGTACGTCGACCCCGAAGACCTGGAGGCCCAGATCAAAGCCGAGCAGGATGGAGGTATGGACACGTGCGCACGGCCGAGCGAGCGAGCGTGCGTGCGTGCGTGCGTGTGTGTGTGTGTGAGTGAGTGAGTGAGTGAGTGAGTGAGTGAGTGAGTGAGAGAGAGAGAGTGTGAGTATGTGTGATTGGTTATGATGTGATGATAATGCTTCTTGCCTGTCAATCACAGGTGTGTGAAATGAAACCCTTCTCAATTGTGGAGTAATGTCGGGAGGAAGACAGCAGAGGGGGAGTCTCTCTCACCCAATCTTATGGTTGACTATCTTATGGATGGCTTAAAGCTGGTTGGTTGTTTGCTCAGGGTCTGTCACTTCCACATGATGACTGCTAGAACAGTGAGAGTATTTTAGTACACAGTGCAGTGATCTTCAGCACAGATGACAACTTCACCAGGTATTGCCTGCAGCTTTCCTTAATGAATAAAGTATACAGTGAAGCCTTTTATTAAGAGACATACCGTCGCCTTCCGGTTGCTTTCTTATCATTGGCGTTTTCTCTACCAACAGTATTTATCTCCGATGGCCCCTAGTGTATGTAGAATCCTTCTGGCAATACACAGGACTATTCCTCAACCGCGTGATCAATCAAGATGGAACAATGTTCCATCTTGCTAACGACGACAGAAAGGAAGGCTTCTTCTTGTTGCCCACCACCCATTGATGGAGAGTTCCTATGTGGGAATAAGGGTTCACTGTATCTGGTGTTCTGACCCTCCCAACAGGGAACACAGTAATCATAGTCCAGCCACCGACTAGTCCCAGTTCAGAAGACCCAGACAGCCAGGCCCCTCCTATCCAGACTCAGCAGCCCATCCCTCTGCCCATGCCCACTCTGTCGTCGCCCACCTCAGTCAGCCCAGCTGGGGCAGAGAACCCCGGCGAGACGCTGCCACAGTCCAAATGACTTGTAAGACACCTCGTCGTTTTGTGTTTCATCTGTCGGTGCTTTCTGTTGCCTCAGAGAGGCTGTCTTGCATCCTGCACAACACTGCTCATTCGTGTCATTGTTGTGTCTGGCCTGTCTGTTGCCTTCACTTGCTCCCCATTTGCTTGGTCCATTCAGGGTTGTACCCAGTGTCAGTCTTGCTTGGGCTTGTTGGATGTGGCATGTGAGGCACCATGTGGCTCCTGTCATCCTGTTGCTAATTGCATCATGTATTTGTGTGTTTTTGGATGAGCCATGACATCTGCTTTAACTTCTGACATAATGATTTGTGTCGTAGGTGTCCTTCTGCTATCATGTTCTAATACCAAGCATGCAGTTCCTCTCCCTGACCAGACAAAAGAAGCCTATGAGATATACATTACCAGAACAGTTCAAGCACTGGAAAGACGCTCACACACAATGAGCATGGTGGCATGCTTTCTTTTGATTCAACCTTTCAAAGGATTACTTCTTATTTGAACAACCACCCATGAATGTGATGCAGAACAAACAAGCCATGTAGCCAATGTAGGAAGTATACTAAATGGTAAGGATGATGGAAATTATTGATACATGTGTATTGTCTTTGCTTCCGCAAGCCCTTTTTTGTTAAAGCCAGAAACGTCTGTGTTCTTTTTATGGAAGCAAATGAATGGTACTGTCCTACAGAGGGCGCTCTATTGTATTCACCTCTAGTCAATTTACACTAACTACATTCTGCTCTGTTTGGCCGTCTGGTGGTGGACACTGACAGACGAGTAGAACCCAAACCACAACTAGAATCTGAATCTGTAGGAGAAACTAAATAGATCCCCACCAAACTAGTTTACAGTATTGTAATACACCTTTTCATCAAGAGCTAATGATAATGAGTCTGTAGAATTGTGAAACTTGGATTAATTGGAATCCTCTAAATACATAAGATATTTGGTGAGTATAATTGAATTCACACACATTTTTGAAAAGGAACCTTTTAGTTCCTTGAAGAGTAGTTCCTGGGACTAAAAGTTCCAGGAACTAATACTGTGAGGAGAAATGCGGCTCCATTCTTGTTTTCTTGGTCAGGGAAGGTAGCAGGAAGAGTACTAAGTAAGGGTAAGGGCCTGAGTAAGTACTGAGTAAGGGCCATATTGGTGAAGTTGGTGGAGGTGCAGGGAGCCTGGGAGCTATGACATGCAGCCCACTTGCCCTCTGTGGTCCTCTAGCCCCCTGCCAACCATCTGTTGTGTCTTTATTTGTTCTCTGCTGCCTGGTCACAGAGCTAGCATTCATCCCATCCCTATGTCCTACCACAGCCATTGTGATTAATTGCTGATATTTGTTACTTTGCAATTCAAGCTTTTATGAAAAAAATGCAATTCTTATATCACAGATATAATATGTACATCACCTATATTAATCCACATCAAATAAATATATTTAGATATCTCTGGAATAGACTAGGGCTCAGTTTCAAAATGGGTGCCATTCAATTATGGAAGATTCCATTGCTTCAAACGTACGCTCCATAAAAAATTGGATAATCTGACAGACTGTAAAACAATGAAGACATCTCATACTCATAAAATGTGATTAACTTGCAATGGCTAGACTTATTTGGACTCGGACTTGGACTAGTATTGTGCTTAAAAATCATTTATGAGATGGTAGAATGGAGTGAATCCTTTGAATGGCTTAAAAACAACTAATAAAACCATAAACAATCCACAGATTTTAATGGAGTGATACACTACACATAATATTATCTGAATTAATAATATTATGAATGATTTCTTTCTGGGTCAAACCCCAAAATATCAGTTGTCCATCAACATAAGCATTTTTGTTAACGTTAACACCATTTCAGCCCAATTGTATTTGGCACAGTATCCTAAAGGAGTCGTATTATTCCTTGGTTTGAATAAGATGTGATGATGTGAAAGCATTCCAAATTAGTTGGAAGCAAATTTGTACAATAGCATAAGCATGTTGTTTTACTTTTTAATCGACATACTATTTCGGAACGATGTGCCTTGTTGCTCCAACCTTGCATGAGGACATATGTAACCTTAGATAAGACATGCATGGGGACATTGAAGTGGCCAAGCACCCATACTGCTATTGGTTATTGTTCCCACTGATGAAGAGCACTGGTATCACATATTCTTTTCTGTTGTCAAACAGATGTGTGTAATTGGGGGAAAAAAGATGACACATCAGTGTCTAAATTCTAAGCCCAAATGCTGTTGTACATCTGTTCAGTAAGTGAGGGATTGCATCAGTATTCTGGCTTGTGCTGATAGTGCATGGCAGGGATAAAGCTGCATCAGTGCATGCCCAGCTGGAAGCTAAATATTGTGCTCACAGTCCTGTGCTTTTAATTGTGTCTCTCTGATACCATTGAATTGCTGAATTGTGGTGGCTCTCTCCCCCTGGCTAACAGAAAGATGAGCCCCCCTGGCCAGGGCAGGTAGGTTCCAGGTTTCTGTGTTCTTCATCACCAAGAGTGGACAACATATATATACCACCCTAGACTCATATTACAGGGTAGTTTAGTAATAGTTTCATCTTAGTTTAGTTTTCTACATTTTTATATTCTTGACTAACCCACGTGTTTATTTTCTTCATAAAATGTTTAGCAGATCACGTTCAATAGACGAGAAATGGTCAAACTCTAGATTGTGTTTATGAACACTATAGAATTAAGTACTTTTGTACTTCTTCTTGTACACCTTACATTTATGTAAGGTGAACATAAATTATGGTATTTATTGGTGAATCATGAATGTGTGTATATTTGAACTTTTCTCTTCACTGCATCTATTGAGCTAGTCGGCTTATCGTATTTGAAATCAGTTTATTATGCTTATTCTCTTGAACAGTTCTAAATATTCTGTAACATTTAGCCATCATTATTGAAGATTTTGCAAAAAATCTAGACGCTGTCTTATTCAGGTTTATAGATTGGTGCTTCCATGTTAATTCCCATCTCTGGTGCTGGGACGCCACAGTGCTGCTGTTGTAGTGCAGGGAGAACTCAGAGGCTGGCCACCTGACACAAAACATTTCTATACATACTTGTTCATGTTTGAACCCATAATGGATCGAAATGTCCTTTTAGAGTGAAGTATTCTGTGAAGGGACAACAGAAGAAAACAAAGTAATTCCAAAGTCATTACAAAGTAACGCGTCCTTGATGTAGTGGGTTTAGAGCTGTCCCCTTCTCACTGGTTTGTCTTTCCCTACCCTCAGGTGCGCGAGCCCCCATCGTTATCCAGCCGCCTTCCACCGCCAACAGAGGCCGCGAGCCCAGCAGGCCCAACGCCAGCCACCCTGCTGCCACCACCCCCAAGACCTGATCCCTGAGCCCCAGGCCTGGACCCCCCTCGGTGGAGCTCATCCTTGGGGAGCTTAGCCCTTTCTCTTTATTGATGATCGGACTGTCTGTCGTCGACCACTCGATCTCCCAATTGTTTTTGTTTGAGTCGTCAAGTTGGCTGAGACCAGACAGGCTAAATGTTTTCTTTGAGTCTGAGCAGTCTCCAGCAAAATGGAGACATTTCTTTTTTTTTTTTGAAGTCTTTAGCCACCTGTTTGCAGCACCCTCTGAGATGAGACAAGTTCAAGCTGGGATTACTCTGAAGCCATCTATCTTCTAACGGGAGATGTTTATCTTCAACACATATCCCCCACCCTCTCCTACCCGTACCTTGGTCCGTATCGAGTTTCCCCATGGGCACGACGGTTGGACAGTGTTATGCCGTGGGGGACACCACCATCTACTGGGGGTGGGCTGTCACATGCACCTGCGTGTGCACGTGCCCATTCATTGTTAAAACTCTGAGCCAGAATAGGACACGCGGACAGGAGGCCCACCTATATGTGCATGTGTGACTTCCCTAAATGCATGCCACCATTCAAAGCATGGGATTCATTTACATGCTCTCTGCTCACAAACACATGCATAACAGGTCTTACCTCTCCCCAAGAGCCACACTGCAACAAACATCATAAATACCAGCCCTGTAATGTCTAACCTGTGCCATCTTTCAGTATAATAAACCAGAGAAACTCCCCCAACTCATCCAGTAACTATTGTCAGTACTAATGAAACCCGTAGATTCACAAAACAAAGAACATATGAATAGAAATAATCTGTACACACTCAATCTGTATACACTACAGTGTTTTACCAGGATGTAGCGCATGTTTCATTTTAGTTTCATTCACTTTACTCATTTAAACATTGCCCTGGTCATCATCTTTCACTCCAAAGCCACAGAACCATGTGTTGAAAAATACATTCCATGATGCTACTTACAGGATTGGTTTGCTATTTATTTGTTCAGCACACAGGTCTATTCACTATTATAATTTCTTGTATTAATTGTATAATTTTTGGTCACAGAAGGAGGATTGGTAGCATTGTAAACTGTTATTCTTCCATGTTGAGGTCCGCTGTCTAGTGGCTGGTCTCC
>OMKQ01045873.1:39729-51954 GCA_900302335.1 Phycis phycis
TTGCATGTTAAGATGATGCAACAGACATGCTGTAGAAATTTCAATTTGAATAGGGACTCTGGAATTGGGATTTTGTTGTCATTTTAAAATGCCCCCCCCCCCAGGATATACACTCAGATTGAAAGCAATAACAGTGATATGATAACAATGATACTTGCATGTGTACTTCTTTTTTTTTTCAAGATGAACTCTGAACGTCACACAGAGTATTTTGTACTGCCGTCCCACGATATTTCCCTTCTCTACCATCAGAAGAGGCCAGTTTTTCCTCCATACTAATGTTGCCTCATCCATTCATTTGAGCCTAGCTGCTGTAGCACAACCTCTTTCTTCACTGTCTGTTTAGGGCCAGGTCTGCAGCCATAGGTCTGGTTGGATTTGATTGCAAACACTTTATCCATCCCCAAGGGGGGAAACTGGGTTGGTCACCTATTAACACAATCGCAGAAGCTCACAGAGACATGTACAGTACATCACACTCCCAAGAGGGCTGGATCGTAGACCTCTTGGAGTGTGGTTTTGTGTTTTGGCTTGCTGGGTAGCAGATGTAATTCAAGCATAATTTCCATATGGAAGGCCTAGTTCACATGAGCATACACACAATACATCAGATTTAGTCTATCCAATTATACAATTCTGCCATCCCATCCCATGGTTCCTTGCGGAGAACGAGCCAGTGCTGTATGCAATCTTATATGTTTACTTTAGCATAATTGGTCTCCACAGACTTCAAATTATTACTACAAGAATTTCACATCAAAAGTCTACTGTCAATACCTCATCACCTCAGTTTATCATCAACGGATGACATGCTAAAGTTGGTAATGTTTTTGATAATGAAATCATAACAAAGTAATGAATTAATAATTATATTTCATTTACATGAAATATGACCATATTGCTAAACTTGTCATGTTTTTTTTATAATTGTTTGATAATTGTAAATAGTTTACGAATGCATAGATGTATTAAAACAAGAACTTTCGAAAATCCTTGTCAATGGAAGTGGTGTTGATGTTTTGTTCATGTATTTATGTCCAATGAAAATGAAAATTTCTTTCATTCTTGATGAACGTTGATGAACTGGTTGGGGGGCGGGGTTGAGCATCCCTCTTCAAGATCAAACACTGTCATACCCCTTTGCCAATGAAAAGCATGAACAAGAATGATATAAATTGTCTGAATTCTCAATTTATATCCATTTAGTCTGAATCAGTGAGTGTGAATGTGTGTGGCCGTGGGGAGAGAAGAGCTTCAGCTTTGTGGAGGCACGTAGCGGTGGGAAACAGGGCTTGGAGGTCAAAGGGTAAATGACACTGAGACCGTCTGGTCATTGTGTGTGTTGTTTTGGTCAGTACAGATCCTGGTGGACATTATGTCAATGTATATTTATATCATGAAATCCAGTCAAATAAATGGGGGATTTTCTAAGGAAATGTCCATGCTGTGTTTTTGAGGATGTGCACATGTCTTCACTTGCATGTGAGTGAGTCATTCTGAATTTTCAGACGTACTCAGATCTTTTACCTAAGTAGAAGTAGGTAACAAATACCCTGACACACAATTACTCTGGTACGACATTGACATTTGTACTTAAATGTCTTACGTCACAAAGCTTATAAAACATTTTCAGGCTCGGCCTGGGGCAGTAAAAATGTCACCAGAGATGGAGAGACCAGAGAAGGTCAAATATGTTAAGCATGTACCGCACTACATCAAAAAATGACCATGATATGTCATAAGAGATAAAAGGAAATATGCAACACGTACTATATTAGATCATAAGATGACCATATGTCATAAGAGATAAAAGGTACAATATGTGACACATACTATATTAGATCATAAAATGACCATATGTTATAAGAGATAAAAGGTACAATACGTGACACGTACTAGAGTAGATCACAAAATGACCATGATACAATGTCACAGATTAAAGAACAATGCTACAGCCAGTATGTTCTCTTTGATATTTCCATGTTGTTTGTGTTTGTTTTGGCCTGTGTGTTATGATTCCCTATTCTCTGAATAAACCAGGTTGCCAGATAATAAACAAATTGGCACACAAAGAGCGAGCTGCTGCTGTGTTTGTGCAGTGTTGCATGGACGCAAGCAACAAAACTGGATCAACTGAGATTATACTAGATCTTCTAAATCTTTTAAATCTTTGAGTTGCATTTGAAGGATTGGAGACGGACACCACGTGATAATTTGCAAACAATGGATACATTGCAAACATATACAGTATGTAAGATAAGAAACTTACAATGTAGCACTCATCATCTTTGGGGAGGAGGGGATGGAGACAACTCTCCAATATTGGTATCCAATAACCCTATCCCTAAACCCTAACCTAACCTTAACCCTAACCCAAACCTAACCTAACCCTAGTTCTAACCCCTAACCGAACCCTAATTCTAACCCCTAACCCTACCTAACCCAACCCTAACCTAACCCTCCTAACTCTAACCCTAACCCAGTGATACTCACAGTGTGGTCCCCGAGCTCCCCCAAGTGGTCCCAGAGAGGATGACAAAAAAAAAGTCAAATTTGTATCAGTGTTTTTCAAATCACCTTCATCTGCGTTCCAAAGCAGTTAGGAGTACAGATAATTGTTTTCTAAATTAAAAGTGAGTCACATGTATCCTAAATAAGACAAGATAAAAATATTTGATTCCTATTAAAATGAATAGGTTAAATTAACATTAATAGTTCACTCTTTTAATGTTGAACTACTTCACACTATTTTGACAGTGGTATATTTCAAATAAATTCTCTTCATACAACTGCCCATGTTTCATTCATCACATCACAACCAAAGGCAATAGCGCTGAACATGTTTAATCTGAAATAGTAATTAATCTCACATAAATCACGGTCAAGGTATTTGGTAGTAGCCTATTTATTACAAATGAATTTACTAATAAGAATGAATTTACTAAACTAATAACTAAGGGATGGTTGAGTGTTTACCTAACCAGCCCTAACTATAAGCTTTATTGAAGAGGCAGGTTTTAAGTTTACTCTTACCTCCCGAACCCAAACTGCAGTCTGGTTCCACAGGAGAGGAGCATGATAGCTGAAGGCTCCGGCTCCCATTCTACTCTAGATGCAGAAGTAACCCTGTATTCAAGGAGCGCAGTGGTCTAGTGGGATGGTAGGGTATTATGAGCTCTTTAAGATATGATGGTGCCTGATCATTAAGAGCTTTGTAGTTTAGGAGAAGGATTTTAAATTCTATTCTGGATTTTACAGGGAGTGTGGTGGCTAACGCACATATCTTAACAAAAGTAAGAGGGTTCAGGAAGGCCGTAGTTTGAATGATCAAGACTTTATTATGACTTGCAGCGAAGCAACACAAAGCCTGAGTCAGTTTGCAAAGTGACTGCCGCACATCCTCTGTGTGCCCCTTTTTGTCCTGTTTTCCAAAAATGATGTCATCACCTTAAACATTCCATACAATACAGAAACGGCCCTTTCTCCCTTTACTGCTGGAGCCCATCTCCACATATCGTATAGACAGCCCATCTTCCCCATGTCTGTTCTGTCCACTTCTAAGCAATGAAGTGGACACCTCAGAGATAACAAGGGGTGAACCTAGGGAAGTATTTATGAGTGCGCCTCTGTTTCTTTCCACACTTAGTTCATGCTTTACATGGACAACCCAGTCATTATACTCGCTTTAACTTGGTTAATATCTTCCATAGGAGCCAGTGCAGAGCAGCTAATATGGGAGTAATATGATCCATTTTCCTGGTTCCTGTCAGAACACGAGCAGCAGCATTCTGGATCAGATGGAGAGTCTTTAGACTGATTGGGGCTGCCTGATAATAAGGAATTGCAATAATCCAACCTAGATGTAACAAACACAGACTCATTTTTCTGCATCTTTTTGAGACAGGATGTGGCTGACTTTTGCACCAGCCTGAACTGTTGATACAAAGAAGGATGGATCCATGGAGTGGCACTTCTGGTGGTCTTCTGCTGCTCTAGCCCATCTGCCTCAAGGTTTGATGTGTTGTGCATTCAGAGAGCTCGACCAGTCTGGCCATTCTCTTCCGACCTCTTACATCAACAACATTTTCGCCCACATAACTGGTACTCACTGGATATTTTCTGTTCATTTTCTATCTATTTTTCTGTCCATTCACTGTAAACTCTAGAGATGGTTGTGCATGAAAATCCCAGTAGATCAGCAGTTTCTGAAATACTCTAGTCTGTTGGTGCCAGACTAGCCTGTCTGGCACCAACAACCATGCCATGTTCAAAGTCACTTGAATCAACTTTCCTCCCCATTCTGATGCTTGGGTTTGAATTGCAGCACATTTTCCTGACCATGTCTACCTACCTAAATGCATTGAGTTGCTGCCATGTGATTAGAAATTTGCATTAACGAGTTGGACAGGTGTGCCTAATAAAGTGGCTGGTGAGTGTATGGATATTCAGAATGTGTATGAAATATGGGCTGAATCAGAAAGACTGGTGTATGTGTTTAATAACCCAGATTATCTAAACAGGTAAACATGCTAAGGCCAGACGACAGACAGACTATGTCACTATTAGACTAGTGGTGAATTAGCAGTTTGCTTCAATGATTTGTCTTTGTACAACAGGAAGTTTTTAATGTTGTACAAAAATAAGTTATACAATACATGAATGGGTTGAATGATCAGACTTCATGGAACTTCCATTATTCATAACAACTGTCAAATCAGGTACCAAATGCCCCTTTTGCATTAAATATCACACTTCTTTAAATTAGCCTAGCACTCCGGCGCATAAATCAAATAGGCTACTTCAAAAACATTGCCAATAGAGTAAATGCACACATAAAACACTTGTCACCTTCAATGTAGTCTGAACACAAACATAATTGAACATGAATTCAATTCAAACACACCAGACATGAAATACAATATAAATGTCCTATGCCGGCATTAACTAAATTACATCCGCAGGCCTCAGTCGTTGCTTGGGTACATTGAAACCAAAAACTGACAGGCCACTTCACTCGTGTGAGCAAACAAAATAGTATACCTTTCATCTTGCCCGGAGGAGACTTTTGTGTGCGTGGAAGAGAGTTTTGTGCGCGTGGAAGCGAGCGGGAAGTCACGGTCCTTGTGTTGAAGGGTTCATGCTGGCGTCTTTGCATCCGTCTTGTCCAAACGAACAGCAAGATCCTCATCTGTCTCGGCACTTCAGTCCGCAGAGTCCGTGTGCACCAAAGACGATAGTCAACTGACTCTAGCATGAGAACACTATGAGCTAAGATGGCGCAGCAAAACGTCTTCTCGTGGCAAGCCACTCACAAAGTTAAACACTCGACATAAAGTCTATATACACGGTCACTGATGCAGCAGTTATCTATCTGACAACATAGATTAGTATAACTCTAGTCCTATATCCTAGACATAGAGAATTCATGGGTAATTACAGCATAATGAACAGCGAGCTCAGACTAGCCGTCCACTCTTTTATCACTTTTCTCACTCCCGCGCTAACTTCCCAGCTTCCATTATTCCAGTCTCTGGTTCAAAGGTCACACTCAGATATCAACCAATACACTTACAGAAAGTACATATTCAATTGAAAATAAAATACAGGCCATAGGAAAATAAAATACATTTTGGCATCAAAAATATTTCTTAATTTTTTTTTTACTTGAAGAAAATAAAAGGGAAATATAGCACAGGGCTACACATATGCTGGAGTACTACATCAAAAGTAAGCATAATTACAAGTAAAATAATGCAGAGAATATACCTAATAAAATCTGGTAACTTTTTGTATGGTAGAGTTAGGTAGTTCAGACAAGAGGAGCTACTTGCATTTTGCTATGAAAAGAGAATATGCAAATACAACCTACTTACTTAATTTGACTGTTCTTATTGTGTTCTTATAGTGCACAAGCTAGATAACGCTTTTTGTCATATTATTCTTCTTCTACACCAAATATGTGCAATTAATGGAGGCTAAAAGATAGAACTTCGAGATTTCATTCAAACTGTATTACAAAGGTCTACTTCCGTATGGCTGTGCTATGTACTTTTCATTTAAAAAACTTTGTACTTTGAGATATTTGCGACAAAAAATGAAAAAAAAAAAAGATAATGTTGGGCCTAGCCCAACCTCTCCACAACTGGAGGGTTAGCGGTTCGATCCCTCTGACCTGAAAATTTAGGTCAGCAACACAATTTATACATGTAAAGAAATAAAGTTTGTCGTCAAACAAATATGGTCAACAAACTAGTTAACCAAGCTAACTAATTAGCTAACCGTTAACTTTTGAATTCTGTAATGCGTGCGCGGGGGCAAGTCACTTTTGACACTTGAAACTTAGTTTAAGTGAATATTTCAAGCTGTTTAGAATTTCTGCTGACTGGCTTCTTAAATTGCTTTTGTATCAAGACATTTACTGACGGCGGTCGCAATATCGGAGTGGTCAAGAATACGGTGAAGCGAGGCGGGGGTTGGTGCCGGTAACTTTTGAACGACTGAATTCTGAATTGTTAATGCGTGCGTGGGGCGAGTCATTTTTGACATTTGACAACATTTTAAACTTAATTTAAGAGAGTAACGTTATTTCACATTGTTTAGAATGTGGCACTGGCCAGCGGTCACCATATTGGAGAGGTCAACATCCGCTAACATTAAAATTGTCTGTGTTTCAGGTAGAGTTGTAGTACTCAAGACCACTTTTACGTGATCTTGGTCTTGTCTTGGTCTCGGACATAGAGGTCTCATGCTCATCACAAAACCTTATATATGACGCAGCACTAGTACACCAAGTGCCAAATATGTTCCATTGTATATATTTTCCTAACGGCTGCTCCACTCCCCTAGTCCACACTTCACTTCACAGCTACTCAACCTTGCACTCACGCACGAAAAGGTTTTTCTGGAAAAATAAATAATAAAAGCAAAAGCAAATAAAAGCAAATAATATGTCTGCTAATTCCACTGTAATAAAATTTGGATTTAATTAGCAGTTTTTGTGCCCCACTACTCAAAATGGAAACATTCAACAATCTGTAGGTTTTACAGTAGTAAATTCACAGAGACAGCTGGGACTACGTCTAACTTCACCAGACACCTGGAGAGGAAGCACAAAGAGAGGTAAGTGTCTTGGTCTATGGTATTTTATTCTCTTTAAATCAAAGAGAAATCTCATATAATCTATAATTGTAAAAATGTTGAGTGCATGCATTGCACGGTAGCCTACGGTTTGTTTTAGGGCGATATTACAGTTGTTTGTCGGCATCTGACTGCTGCTGAGACCTATGGTTGACACTTGCTTAGCAGCTAGCCACGGATAGCTAGAAGTCTAGGCAGTGCTTGTAACCACCAACCATCAGCAGCACTAGCACTATCAACAGTACACTTAGCAAACTCCCTGTGGATGGAAGAATGTCATGAAATCAGGTCCAGGCCGGCCCTGAGTGACTGCTTCATTTACACTTCACTCTTTTTCTTCATTTTTACATCGGTGCAGTAACGCTCCGATTAGTAACGGCTTCCGCTTCCTCGACCATACTATTCATATGCGACTTGCCAAAATGGGAGGGCAAACCAAGCTCAGACCAAGCGCAATGACTTCACTGTACTCTCTGAGTCCTTCTCTATATGTTTGGGAAAATAGTTCACATGGCTTCTTCTCACGACATTATGCTCCGTGGGCCTTTCGTGAAACATTTTTCTGAGAAATATGTTTATACTGTAGGTGCACTGTGATCTGTAAGTTGTAATGATACACTGAGGCATAATATTGTCGAAATTGCATTAAATTTTCTTAAGAAACGTCAGGTACCTCCTCCGCTGCTGCTGCTGTGTCCTCATTTCTTCCCCCCTGGTGTGATTGTTGGATGTCTTTCTGTGGTAGGCAGGTGTTTTAAATAAGTAAGATGTATTTATTGTGTTTGTGCGTTTTATGGTTAGTTTTGTTGTTTCTAGGTTCTGTCGCTGTCCTGTACAACCTCCGCTCCCACATATAGAGCCATACACCTCAAGCCTGTATGTCACGAGACAGACTGCCACTGCTGTTTTGTTTATGTTGATTTGTTTGTATTCACTCGTTTGTTAGGAGTAGCCTATGGTTATTCTCACATTTATTCTCACTCACTTTATTCTTTATTTTTTCCCCCAAGAAGCAATAATAATTGATTGTTGCAGCAGTACATGTGAGGTCTTAATATATTTCCTTTCCTTGTGTGAGCGCTGCAAGATGGGTAACGGCGTGGCCGCCCTGGAAGTGGAGGGACTGGTGGTTCAGAGTTTCTCACCCGACCTTCACACTCCCCTGTGTGTTTGGTCATTTTGCATGCCCCTCAGTTTTTTTATGTACATCTGTCTTTTTTTGTAGCTTGCGTAGTTTTGCCGCGTGTGTGCATGTGTTGAGCACGAAGCAGGGTGAGTGTTCTGGCCCTGTAGAATTTGTCCCTCCCCCAATGGTGGCTTCGCCTAGCCATCTTGTAACACTCTTTTACTGAGTTGTGTAGCTTAGGAGCCATTTTATTAAAGTGCCTCTTTTTAAATATTCCTGCTACTCCAATACTGCTGTATTTTAATATAATAAAAATTATCTTGGGGGAATCATTTGTCTCTGCCACCTTTTATAATTGTCACTTGCATCATTTCTCTTAAAAGTACCTGGCTCAGGCTACATTCACACTATTTTGCACTAAAACAAAAAGAAAAATGTTGGGTTGCCGTTATTTGTGGTTATTATGCTATGGCTTTACTGGTCTGGCCCACTTGGAATCAAATTGGGCTGTATGTGGCCCCTAAACTAAAATGAGTTTGACATCCCAGTCTTAGACAGTGGTGTCAGACTGATCACGTTTGCTTCATCATTGAACCTTTGACAGCATACTATGTGGAGTATCTGCAGAGTTACCTTCTCGTGAAGAAAAGCCCCGCTGAATGTTAGTAAAACCAGAGGATCTCAATGACTACACGCCACTCATGTCACACCGTGTTCAGGGGAGCCTGTTAGTCACTCCGACGACATTCTTGCTGAATTAAAGCTGCTGTCACGATGGCTATATTCTTTGACAGCATCACAGATGTTGGTGTCCTGAGAGATGTCACTTGAGAGTGAGAGAGAGACAGCGAAAGCGGCGTAAGGAAGGGCTGAGCAGATCAGTTCTGCAATTACATAAGATTTGACCCATTTTAAAAAGTAAAAGAAAATATAAAATCAATATGAGGCAGTTAATGTTGATATTGTGGTGGACCAAGACAAATAAATCAATGTGTGGGAAACACAGAGTACCCCATACTGTTAAATAGACTAGTGATATTGTAAACCCATTTTTCGCGAGTCAAAAACATGATGGGCACGTATTATTTCACCAACATTTTTAGAGCTTTAACTGTAGTCGCGCAGAGGTCACAAGAGCAATAGAGCCTGTCAGGCTCTATTATTGCTCTCACAAGCCGAGAAATACTGCGCAATAATAATTTTTGTGCACGGACGTGTTAGTTGTCCGTGTGCGCAAAGTAATTATTGCTTGCAATTTTTGGCAGTGATATAGACGCTCATTTATGGCCTCTTGGCTCCACCTGCCATCGGCAGACTGAATTCACCCACCCTGAGTGAGAAGTCTCTCACTTGTATTTCAGTGTAAACACATGTTGACTATTTTGAAGTCGTAAAAAAGTTTAAAGTTTTCTCCCCGACCCTGGAAATTGTATTTGACCAGCATTAAGCGTACCTAACTCCAGACTCTTAACAGCAAGCTGTGCAGTTAATTTAGTTAGTTCTTGTTTTGAGGCTTAGAAATCATACAAACTCTTCTCATAGGGGAGACCGGGTAACATGGGGAGAGTTGTAACACCATCAATTCCACCAACCAGGGATAAGATAGGAGTCATATGATCATTTCAGTATTTACCCACTTGCAATGCAATTTCCCTTGAGGATTATTAAAGTACTTCTGTCTGTCTGTCAGTCTGTCCTCCCGGATCACACATGATGATTGTCAATGCTGGAAACAGGTCCATGCAGATTCTATAGATAAAAAATTGATTATGATGTAAGAAAGTACATTTTTTGACCAAGACTATTTTGCTTAGTACTTATATTATTGCAGATGAAACCATGTGACTTATATTAGATGAAATTGTTTGTCAGGCAAAATGTGATGCATTTTGCAATTCCAAACCACTATGCTAATACAGCTAGCTAAACAATGGCTTGTAATGAATGTGTCTTGCATAATTCACCCTTGTGCTTAAGTTCTTATTTCATGCAGTTACTGACTGTTCCACGATGGTCCCTTTAATTAATGTATGTGTTTGTGATGAAGTAGGGGCTCGTGCTTGCTTGCTACTTGTCTTGTACTTGGCTTTCAATAAACGAGACACGCACTCGTGCTCTCAACGTGAGGAATTGTCTTCTCCGTTTCTTGGCAGATGTGGTCAGCAAGTGGGAGCACACATACAGAGCGAGATATCCACCAGTGTCTGGCTTTAAATCGGAAAGCTGTTCACTGTAAAAACACATTTTCCATTTTTGTTATGTTAACTTGTGATAGTTAGCTAAGTAGACTCAGAAGATACACACACACACACACACACACACACACACACACACACACACACACGTGCAGATGTTGACTTTTGACGGGAACCATTTATGTTCTTGCGGGAAAACTCCACCCACATTCAGTGGACACTCAACAGGGGAGGGGCAAAACATATAAAAGATTCTCTGCATGGGAGTCCTACCAACATTACACTCTGTCAGGCAGACCTTTACAAAATGAGCAGCCGAAGCAAAAGGATGACAGTCCAGGAGGCTCTGGAAGTCATCATTGATCATGACAGTGAAATAGAGGAGGATGTGTCTGAAGAGGAAGACTATCTTGAGCTAAATTCTGATTCTAATGATTCTGATTTTGAACCAGATGAGGGAATTGCTATTCCTATTTCTCTAAGCAAGACATTCATGTCGAAAGACTGTGAAATACAGTGGTCTTCATCCCCAAATATGCCTCAGGCAAAACTTTCTGTAGAAAACATAATAAAGACAGTGCCAGGGCCCACTAGGATAGCAGTGAGTCGTGTAACTGACATCAAGTCAGCTTTTGAGCTGGTCATGCCAGATTCAATACAGAAAATCATTCTGGAAATGACTAATCTAGAAGGGAGGCGTGTTTCTGGGGAGAAGTGGAAGGAGCTGGACAAAACACATTTAGATGCGTATTTGGGGCTCCTCATCCTGGCTGGGGTCTATAAGTCGAAGGATGAATCGACAGCCAGTCTGTGGGATGCAGAGACAGGCAGAGCTATATTTCGAGCCACAATGTCTCTGGAGACCTTTCACATTTTCTCCAGAGTAATCCGATTTGATAATCGAGAGACAAGGGCTGGTAGACAGGAGAGAAACAAGCTGGCAGCTGTTAGGACAATGTGGGACAAGTGGGTAGAGCAACTTCCACTACTCTACAACCCAGGCCCTAATATCACAGTGGATGAAAGGCTGGTGGCATTCATTACATTTACATTTACATTTACGGCATTTGGCAGACGCTTTTATCCAAAGCGACTTACAAAGAGTACATTTGTCATCAGACGGTGAGGTCGCATTCAGAGGTCGCTGCCCATTTAGGCAATACATGCCTTCCAAACCAGCTAAATATGGGATAAAAATCTGGGCAGCATGTGATGCAAACACCAGCTATGCACTGAACATGCAGGTTTACACTGGAAAGCCAGTTGGAGGAGCCCCAGAGAAGAATCAGGGCACAAGGGTCGTGCTCGACATGGCACAGGGTCTCAGGGGGCACAACATAACCTGTGTGCCCTCTGACTGGAATGTGTCAAAGCTGTACAAGAGGCGCATCTTTCTTGAGGAGCTGGGGAAGGCGCTTGTGACACCGCACATCCAACGGAGGCAGCACCTGCCAAGGACCCCAGCCGCTGCAGCCACGGTGAGGGAGATCCAGGAGAGGACTGCACAGCCAATGCGTGAGGTAAGTAAGTCAGTGTGTGTGTGTGTGTGTGTGTGTGTGTGTGTGTGTGTGTGTGTGTGTGTGTGTGTGTGTGTGTGTGTGCATGTGTGTGCATGTGTGTGTTTAAGTGTATGAGAGTGTGTTGTGTGTGTTTTGGTATCAGCAAAAAGACACCATAGTAAAGTAATCATGGTCCTCTTCTTTCTAGGTTGCTGCTGAGGGAAAAAGAAAGAGGAAGAGGTGCCAGGTCTGCAGGTCAAGACAAGCA
>OMKQ01045877.1:0-19189 GCA_900302335.1 Phycis phycis
GAGAGAGAGAGAGAGAGAGAGAGAGAGAGAGAGAGAGAGAGAGAGACTCCCCTCCAAAAGTATTGGAACAGTGATTTTATTTTTGCTGTAGACTGAAAACATTTGTGTTTGACATCAAAAGATGAGTATGACAAATTCAGCTTTTATTTCCAGGTATTTACATCTGGATCTGATACACAACTTAGAAGATAGCATTATTTGTAACGGAACACCATGTTTTTAGGTGAGCAAAAGTATTGGAACAGATAGCCTTAAAATAGATGAAAGTGAATAAGATTTAATATTTAGTTGCAAATCCTTTGCTTGCAGGAACTGCATCAAGCCTGTGACCCATTGACATCAAAAAACTTTAGCATTCTTCTTTTGTGATGCTTTTCCAGGCTTTCTCCGCAGCCTCTTTGAGTTGTTGTTTGTTTTGGGGGGTTACTCCCTTCAGTCTCCTTTTAGCAGGTGATAACAAAGATGCTCTCTCTTAAGTCTGGAGATTGACTTGGCCAGTCTAAAACCTCCCACTTCTTCCCCCTGATGAAGGCCTTTGTTGTTTTTGCAGTGTGTTTTGGGTCATTATCTTGCTGCATGATGCAGGATCTCCCAATCCATTTGGTTGCATCTTTCTTTAAATTGGCAGACGACATGTTTCTGTAGACTTCTGAGTTCATTTTGCTGCTGCCATCATGTGTTACATCATCAATGAAGATTAATGAGCCCATCACAGAAGAAGCCATGCAAGCCCAAGCCATGACATTACCTCCACCGTGTTTCACAGATGAGCTTGTATGTTTGGGATTATGAGCAGATAATTTCTTTCTCCAAACTTGAGCTTTTCCATCACTTTGGTAAAAGTTAATCTTTGTCTCATCAGTCCATAAAACTGTCCCAGTATTTTTGAGGCTCATCTCTACTTTTTACGAAATTGCAGCTTGGCCTTCCTATTCTTCTTGCTAATGAGTGGTTTGTATCTTCTGGTGTAGCCTCTGTACTTTTGTTCATGAAACCTACTGCAAACAGTAGATTCTGATACCTTCACTCCTGCCCTGGAGGTTGTTGCTGATGTCACTAACAGTTGTTTCTTTACAGCTCTCACAATGTTTCTGTCATCAACTGCTGCTGTTTTCCTTGGTCTACCCGTTTGATGTCTGTTACTCAGTACACCAGTGGATTATTTCTTCTTCAGGACATTCCAAATGGTTGTGCAATGGCTGTGATTGATTTATCCATCTTCTCTCAGCTTCACAATTGCTTTTCTTTCATCCAAAGACAGCTCTCTGGTTTTCATGTTGGTTACACCTCTAACTATAAATACAGTCTGCACAGGCAAAACCCAAATCTGAATCAATGTAATAGGACACACCTAGGCAACAAAACACACCAGTCACATATGTTCCAATACTTTTGCTCACGTGAAAAATGGGTGAGTTCAAACAGGTGCTATCTAAGTTGTGTATCAGATCCAGATGTAAATACCTGGAAATAAAAGCTGAAATGTTGATCTCTCTCTCTCTCTCTCTCTCTCTCTCATATTCATCTTTTGTCAAACATAAATGTTTCAGTCTACAACAAAAATAAAGGAATTGGCCTCATTGTTCCAATACTTTTGGAGGGGAGTGTACATACAGTGTGCGTGCGTGCGTGTGTGTGTGTATGTATGTACTGTATATGTGTTTGTATGTCATAGCCGTGTGTCCATAATGTAGTCGTTGACGTGTTTTCTCTCTGTCCGTGTGGACATGTGTTCTCCTGTGCCCTCCACTCCTTCCTCCTCTTCCTCTTCTCCCTTCATCCAGGAGATTCCTGAAGGGGACCAGGTAGGATAGCAACACCATGCTACTGCTGCTACGTCTCTGTCTCTGTCTCTCTCTGTCTCTCTCTGTCTCTCTCTGTCTCTCTCTCTCTCTATCTCTCTATCTCTGCTTTGTCTAACCCTTGTGGCTCCATTGACAATTCTTTGCTTTGTTTTTGACTTCTTGGCCCATTTCTCTCTCTCTCTCGGTTCCCGTTTTGTTGCTGCTGCTTATTTCCCTCCATTCTAACGGAAACAAAAAATGAATCCAAGTTATTCCTCCTCCTACAGCTGAAGCTACATCATTATCACCAACTATCAGACTAATTTCATTCAGCTGCCTGGACCTGCCTGGTACTAAAAACAAGCTAAACTTGCCCATTTATTTTGTGAAAATGATTTAAATAGTTGCCAAACACTTAAGTCATACCACAGGGACATTGGCCCTTTCTCAGTCTGCATTCTTGTCTGTTCTTGTGGACTTTCGAAAAGGTAATCTGTCACGGCCCAAGTACTTTTCTTTTCAAAAGTCTGCATCTAGCCAAATACACTCCAAATACCTGGATGTGTTCTTCCTTTTTCTTGTTTCCATTTTATCGACGATGCTCCAGGAGTTGACTTGTGTGGACTTGAGAAGGACAAGTATCCCAGAATACAGTTCACAACAACCAGCGGCACTGTATCCTCCAGTCCTCAGCAAGTACGACTGAGGAGTACATACTCCCAAGTCCGAACTTGGCCTACTTGGTATTGAGAAATGCCCATTAGGCTATGCAATTACTTACAATGTTTCTCATTGGCTCTAATTAAAGCCAGGTGATGTGTGATCTAGCACTGTTTTTAGCCAATGAAATGGAGATATTTAAATATCTGTTCTGCTGTGATGCAGTGGCCCCTGAGGTTAGGTTAAATGTTTGGTCACTTGTTTAAACATTGTTTTTAATTGCTTTTAATCCTGGCTTCCATGACATCATCTACTTCTTCCTCTCACTAGCAAGAATGCGGATGAGGATTCCCCCTCCTTCTCCTGGTTTTGCTTTGTTGTTTTGGACCGTTGACCTTTAATTTGCCTATTTTGTTTACTAGGTCACTCTTTGTCTGCTCTATCATATTCCTGGGTATGGGGACATATTTCAAATGTTTTCATTTTGGCTGCATTCAGCCCTTTGTCTGTTACTGGCATTTCTGAAAACATCTTTGATACCTGCTTGTGTTGGGTTTCTATTGGGATAGATGAGTGTGGACGGGGACACCTCGTACACACAGATCTTGACCACATGGCTCCTCAAGTTTTCACTGAGGAGCTATCACAGGCCTGGTTTCTTATGGGCAAACCTTTGGGATGGGTGCAAAATACAGCAGGGAAAGAGGGCAAAATACATAACCCTAAATTAAATGTGCTTATGCAGATATAGGCTGCACCAAAAATACCAAAGAAAAAGAATAAGATGAGTTTCACCTCTATCACTGGTCTTCTCCTGTTCTGTATGATTTAATTGGTCACCGTAGGATTTCTGAAGTGTTGGGCGGGACACAAGTCTATCCGCGATTAACTACTGACCCTCCTGCCAATCAAAACGGAAACTAAACCCCAACTTCCCTAACTTGCTAACACTGGCATCTCTGTTTGGACTGCCTGTTCTCAACAATTCTCCCCAACTCCTCCCCATCTTTCTGTTTCTCTGGTTGTGATTGGTGGACTCCAGAAGCAAAAGAACATTGCGGGGGCCCTGGCTTTCTGGATGGCCAATGCCTCGGAGCTCCTGAACTTTGCCAAGCAAGACAAGGATCTGAGCCGCATCACACTGGACGGCCAGGACATCCTTGCCCACTTGGTGCAGATGGCCTTCAAGTGAGTAAAGTCGCACATTGTTTAAACAAGCCTAACAAACTTTACAGAACAATGACAATCAATTGCTATGCCAAGTGCTAAGTTACAAAGAGCAATTATAAAGTGCGCATGTCACATGTCAAAGGTTATTGTGTATTGTTTCTGTCCAGGTATCTGGTGCATTGCCTCCAGGCTGACCTGAACAACTACATGCCAGCCTTTCTAGATGACCCTGAGGAGCACAACCCACAGAGACCAAAGATAGGTGTGCACTTTTATTTTCTCTCGCTCCTACGGTTCCTACTTGCTTACCACGTTCTCTTGAATCCAATGTCCTTCCTGCCTCATGCCCTCACCAGTGTAACTACGCAACACTAATATTTAAGCATCTCCCCACCACCCCCTCCTTACAGAGGATGTGTTGCACACACTGACGGGTGCCATGTCACTGCTGCGGCGTTGCCGTGTCAACGCAGCCCTCACCATCCAGCTGTTCTCCCAGCTCTTCCACTTCATCAACATGTGGCTGTTCAACAAGCTGGTGACCGAGGCTGACTCAGGCTTGTGCTCCCACTACTGGGGAGCCATCCTGCGCCAGCAGCTCAGCCACATCGAGGCCTGGGCCGAGAAGCAGGGCTTGGAGCTGGCTGCCGACTGTCACCTGAGCCGCATAGTGCAGGTACCAGAGGGGGCAGGGTTGGAGGGGGAGTAGAGTGCAGGTATGGAGGTTCTGGGTGTGCAATGGTGGGTGGGTAAACAAAGAAGGTGGGTTTCAATGCATCCTAGAACAACTGGAACATACAAAGTGGATCCAATGTCCTGATAATATCTTGCAGCTGTCATAAAAAATGTTTGAACAATATGAAGTTGTGTTTAAATCTAATTTGATTGTTGCACGCAACATATTGAGTAGTATTTAGTCTCCATAAAGACTTGGTCTTTATGGACTTGGTCCTTGGTCTCATCAACGACACCAACCTTGCCTAAGTAGACGGATCCGTGGCTGTTACCAACAGATCATAAAGCTCTGAACATGGAAAGGTTAACTAAAGATGCCCCTTGAAAAGTATGTGCTAAACAGAGTGGTAAATGTGAGAAGGGAATTTGTGTGTCTATAAGTACAGTAGTGTAGCGTTCTATGTCATCTTTAGTTTTTGTTAAATGGCCATGTGTATTTCCAGGCGACCACCCTGCTGACCATGGACAAGTATTCCATGCAGGACGTTCAGAACATCCACAACACCTGCTTTAAGCTCAACTCCCTGCAGCTCCACGCCCTCATGACCAATTACCACTGTGCCCCTGATGAGCCTTATATACCGCCTGTAAGAGACACACACACCCCAACATACATACATAACCCCTGATGATCCTTATGTACCACCTGTAAGATACTCACACTGTGCTGTTTGACTGTACATTGTTGTCCTCCTTTGGATATCTGGAGTGAACATTGAGGCAACATGTCACACATCACACATAAACTGAACATTTTGGTAGCATCAATATCAAGCACCAGCAGACTAATATTGCCTTTAATCAGGCCATCCAGAGTTTTGGGAAAACTCAATGTCTGCAATTCATTGTTTGCAATGGACAGCAGCCCTTCTTTGTGCTTCTCACAAATCCTCCACCCACCAATGCTTCTTCTGTCACAGCTCTGGGACACGGCTCCCCCTTCATCCTTGCTACTATTGTGATGTGTGTCTGCTTGGGTTCAGGAGCTGATTGACCACGTGGTGGCAGTGGCAGAGAACACAGCCGACGAGCTAGCGCGTAGCGACGGCCGTGAGGTCCAGCTGGAGGAGGATCCCGACCTGCAGCTGCCCTTCCTGTTGCCAGAGGACGGCTACTCCTGTGACGTGGTGCGCAATGTGCCCAACGGCTTCCAGGAGTTCCTGGAGCCCCTGGTGCAGAGAGGTAGGGCTGTCTTTTTGCCACAGACGCTGGTGAACACACAGCCATGATTGTATACCCGTTAAGAATGTAGTCGGCCCCAAGTGAACATGTTGAAGAATCAACCTGCTGAACTTGTCAACATTCTGGCTCTCCAATTGGTGTAGAGCACATGCATGAAACACATTTTACACGTGTAAGGAACACAAAGTTACAAAACAATATATTTTTTTAAATGTGTAACAGGCTCTTCTTCATATGAGTAAAAAATATGTATGTATTACACCTCCCTGCCTCTCTATTTCTCCCTCTCTCTCTCTCTCTCCCTCTGGCCACTTTTGCCTGCATTACCTAAGAGCCCAGGAATGTAGTAGGACAGCAAGGTTCTCAGGTGAACATGTTGCCAGCCCAGTTTCTGTGTTTACTTTAGAGAGAAAGAGAGGGAGAGAAACAAAGAGAGAGAGAGGGAGAGAGAGGAGGGGGGGCTTGTTTTTCCAAGGAATACTCACACAGCCAGTGGCTCTCTGCTGAGTGTATGCACAAAACAGATGACAGAGTGCAACTGTACGATACTGTGCGGTCAAATGCTCATGATGTAACACTGCCGGCTTGTGCTTGTGCTAGGATTCTGTCGCCTGACCCCCCACCCGCGCTCCCCGGGCACCTGGACCATCCACTTTGAAGGAGCCAACTCTGACAGTCACTTTGTGGTGCCAGACACCTCCGACATGGTAGGTCATTAGAAAACATACATATTGACTGTTTTCCAGGAAATGTTGGCTTGATGTGTCGTCTATAGTTGAAGCACTGAGACAGGGCTACAACAGTCAGGCTTGACCCTCTGGTGCCCCTGAGACCTCCATCAATACACCTGAATAGACACAGAACTTTAATGACAAATGAACATTCATGTAAAAAATGATCAGTTATTGTGTGTGATGTGGTTTGTTGGTCTGATGGCTCTATAGGTACTATCAGACCTAATCTGCGCTTCTGTGTAGGCTTTACCTTTGAATATACGTAATGGTTGTCAGTGTAACCACTGCTCAACAGCTTCCTCTTTAATTGCTTTGTTTATCTTGGTTCTCCAATTTCAACATGGCAGCCTCAACCCAGTGTGTGTGTCTGGTGTGCACATGTTTATAAATGTTAGTGTGGTTTTAATGATCTTCAACATCGTAATCCATGCTATTTTTCTTACTTACAAAGACATGGTATGAAGCAGAAAAGGTGTGAAGTCCTATGGCTGACCAGGGTCTTCTAGTAGTTCTCTAACTACTGCAGCTATAGTGTGATAGCATTTGGAGAGTTTAAGGACATGTTCAGCAGAGACTTTACTGTAGTATTAAACACTCACATGTAATTCTCATGTCTTGGTGTCAATGTCCCAATTAAATGTGTCGATAGATGTTCACTGTGTTCATTAGTAATGTATTGTATAAGAACTTTTAGCGATGCAAGGACCACCTTACCCTAGCATGAACCATGTAGCTTATGTTGCTGACTCCATTCCTGACCACGGCCCTCCGGCCCCTCCCTCCCTCCAGCTGCTCCACTCCCTTACCCCTTTACACTCTCCTCTTCTTCTCTGCTTCTCCCTCTCTCCTCTGCTCTACACCTTACCCATTTACACTCTCCTCATCCTCCCTGCCTCTTTCTCCTCCTCTGCTCCCTGCCTACCTCTGTCTTCTGTCTCTCCCTCTTCTTCAGCCTCAGTCCTACCCTGTGATTGGAGTTGCTGTAGTGAGTGACTTTCAGATAGGGATAAGGATCAAGCCACGCTGTTATTTGTCGTGACAGAAATCTATCAACAAGATCTTCCTCCACTCATCTCATCTGTGGCGTCTTCCCTTTTAGTCAATGAAGAAGGAGCCGGAGGTTGTCACGGTGACCCTGAAGAAGCACAATGGAATGGGCCTCAGCATCGTCGCAGCCAAGGTAGAAACCCAGTGTGTGCTCAGTGAAATGTAGTGACAGGCAGTGGGCTGTTTATAGGACTGCATTTGTCATTAAAATGCTGTATTCTTTCTTCAAGAACATTATTTCTTGATGAGTTTCCAAAAATGTAACCGAGCTGTGTTGTGTGTGTGTTTGTCCAAGGTCAGCTGCAGGGTTGACCTGGGAGGCTAAACACACTATAGACACACTATATACACACTGTAGAGGGAACGAAAGAGGACTTGTTGCTTTATCTTCCTGGAGGAGAGGAGAGGAGTCCTCTACAGCCGAGGGATTTTCGGTTTCTTGGTGTTATTCATAATCAAGCACAAATCCATGACTTTAACTCAACAGTATAGTTGTAGGTTTGCATCAGCAGATGATCAAGTATTGATAATCATGCACAGATCCATGACTTCCACAGATCCAAGCCAGCGAATGGCTGGCTTGGTTATAGAGATAATCAACTAGTTTCTGTATTTTGGTCTTGGTAGGTGTTAAAGGTGAGGGTTAGAATGGGTTCCAACCTGTTAAAAATGTAAAAACTTCACAAAGACAATCATTAACAGATTATAAAAAATGAGAATGGAAAATAAAAGTATAAGATAAAATAATAGTAATAGTAAAATAATAGTGCGTCTTTTATCGTAAAAAAAAGCTGCAGAACCTACATGTTTTGAGCCCTGATTTAAAAGTGTTGAGGCAGACCTCGGACTAAAAGCTGCTTCACCATGCTTGGGTGGAATCCTGGGAACAGTGACGGGGTCCCCGATGACCTGAGAGCTCTAGTGCACTCATAACACACAGGCAGATCAGAGAAAGATTGTCATCCTAACCCGCTTAGTCTTTATTTTTATGAAATAAGGCCAACTTTATTGTTCCTAAGGAAGTGTGTCTGAGACACATACAGTATAGGTGTTTATGTACACAGGCTATAACTCATACAGTATAGGTGTTTATGTACACAGGCTATAACTCATACAGTATAGGTGTTTATGTACACAGGCTATAACTCATACAGTATAGGTGTTTATGTACACAGGCTATAACTCATACAGTATAGGTGTTTATGTACACAGGCTATAACTCATACAGTATAGGTGTTTATGTACACAGGCTATAACTCATACAGTATAGGTGTTTATGTACACAGGCTATAACTCATACAGTATAGGTGTTTATGTACACAGGCTATAACTCATACAGTATATAGTTCATGCACAGACATAGACTGCCATCCACCAACAAATTGCACACTGAACGCCTCATCAACAAAGTGTACATGTGTGCAGTTGAACTTCAAAGCCACGTTACAGGGGTTGGCATCTGGCTAACTTGCCATTTAGGGCTTTGATGGACAGTGATAATCAGAACTGAATTATCTGGCAGACAGGAAGCCAGTACAGTCCTCTTAGCACTGGAGTAATGTGGTCTACTTTGTAAAGCCCGTTCCACACATACCTTCCGGTAAATTACTGGGATAGCATTGCATGCACCGTTAGTGAGTTACACTATCTACATGTTCAGCTACATTCAGGAACATTTCCGTCTTGCGCCCCCATCCACGCATGGCATAGCAATGCTGGGATTGATGGGCCGAGGGGCAGTCCAGCAGATGGTGGTAATGCAAAACTTGTGTATGCCAGCTGCCATAAAATTTGAGAGGTCTGAGAGAAGCTCCCTTATTTTGGAAGATGTCCAGGGTCCAGAAATTATTCAAAAAAAGGAGCTTCTGGATAGGTGAAAACTGAATTACAGTAGTTAAGCCCAATAAAAATTAAATCAAGGTGGCAGGCTGGTTTTGTTATGGTCTTTATGTGGCTGGTAACGTTTAGGTTGAAGTCTATAGCTTCACTAGGATTTGGACTTGGTTTTTAGTCTTCAGTGAGACTTTATATACTTTTTCCATTTATTCCTTTATAAAAAGTATTCGTCACACACCATTATTTCACAACCATCTGTTTTAATGAACATGTCTTTGTAGTTTACAGCTGTTTGAGAAACGATAATATTTGACTATTGAAATGCCGTGGAACAATAGTTAAATTTGACTGAATTAGATTTGATTAGCACACTCTTAACTCTGGCTTAAGAGCACTACTATGGGCACACTGACAGACGGGAGGGAATAGGGTGAGAAGACTTTCAGAGGAAGTTGTTGATTGGCCAGCCTATTTCAGACCAAATCATTTGAGACAATCAAACCAATGTTTTGCAGACCACTTGTCTTATGCTTTATAAGACTACAGAGATGATTTAGTTCATTTTAACACTGTCTCTAAAAATACATTTTCAGCATGTCAATTGGACAATTCACGAGTCACCGTGGGTCTAGCTAGACTGGGTTCACCTCTTTTTGCCCCACTTTAAGCCGTTCACACCACTAGACCCACTGTTGGCATTGGTTCTGCTTAGGATTGCTTTTTTACAGAGTGTGATTATTCAATTACATTTATGTAGCACCAATTCATAACTGAAGTTATCTCAAGACACTTTCCATATAGAAGAGGTCTAGACCAAAGCTCTTTATGAGGTTATTTACAGAGACCCAGCAAATCCCACCATGAGCAAACACTTTTCATTTTGTGCCAGTTGCAAAGAAAAACTGCCTTTTAACAGACAGAAACCTCGGACAGACCAGGGTGGGCGGCCTTCTGCCTCGACCGTGTGGGTTGAGGGAGAGAATGCAGGAGGAGGGTAATAACGGTTGTGATAATAATAATAGTAATAATAGTGATAGTAGTAATAGTGATAAGATTGTAGCAGTGGGAGTTGAGCAGGAACATGGGGGGCAGGGAAGGGCTCCAGAGGAACCTGCAGGGACGAGGAAGCACAAAACTCCGGGGAAGAAGTTTGAGTTCGTGACTTGGTAGTCGGGGTTCCCGTTCAGGACAAGGTTAAGCTAGGGTGATGGCAGGGAATTGTGAGGTGGTGGTGGCATAGTGTGTTTCCAGGACGCTTGAATACAGTTAAGCCTTCTTGAGGTGTCGTAGGCCTAACTTAACGAAACACCGGTGAAGGTAGGTGCCCACTTGATAACCCCAATGATGTGCTGCATACCGCTGTTGGCTAGGCTAGGTAACTGGTGAATGGTGCCACCTGAGGAATGACTCCGTAGATTTATGATGGCGTAGCCTGACGTCTGCTATGGTGTTGCACCTAATGGTGGTTATATCACTCGCGTGTTGTGTGCTTTGTCTTATCTGAGCTGGCCTTCTACATGTGTTTACCTTGGATGATGGCACAAGGGATAGTAACATCTTGCCCTGTGTATTAATGAATGATAGGAAGTCTCCCAGCAATCTAAGCCTATAGCAGCATAACTAATGGGTGGTTCGGTGTTCACCTGATCAGCCCAAAGTATAAGCTTTATCAAAGAAGAAGGTTTTAAGTTTACTCTTACCTCCCGAACCCAAACTTGGGTCTGGTTCCACATGAGAGGAGCACAGCACTGGCTCCCATTCTACTTTTAGAGACTCTAAGAACTACAAGTAACCCTGTATTCAAGGAGCGCAGTGGTCTAGTGGGATAGTAGGGTATCATGAGCTCTTTAAGATATGATGGTGACTGACTATTAAGAGCTTTGTAGTTTAGGAGAAGGATTTTAAATTCTATTTTGGATTTTACAGGGAGCCAGTGCAGAGCAGCTAATATGGGAGTAATATGATCTCCTTTCCTGGTTCCTGTCAGAACACGAGCAGCAGCATTGTGGATCAGCTGGAGAGTCGTTAGACTTATTGGGGCAGACCGATTATAGGGAATTGCAATAATCCAGCCTAGAAGTAACAAATACTCATTTTTTTGCATCTTTTTGAGACAGGACAGGATATACCTGATTTAGGTGAAATACACATAGGTGAAAAAGGGCAGTCCTGGAAGTTTGTTTTATGTGGAAGCTGAAGGACATATCCCTCAAACATGACTCCTAGATTCCTTACGGTGGTGTTGGAGGCCAGGGTAATGCCATCCAGAGAGTATAGACAGCACTATAATTTGTTTCAGAGGTGTTCAGGTCCAAACACACCAACTTCAGTTTCGTCTGAGTTTAACAGTAGAAAATTGCAGGTCATCCAGGTTTTTATGTCCTATAGACATGCTTGAAGTTTAGTTAAATGATTGATTTAATCTGGCTTCATTGTTAGATGTAATTGGGTTTGATCTGTTTAACAATGAAAATGTATGGAGTGTTTCCGAATAATATCAGCTAAAGGAAGCATATATAAGGTGAATAAAATAGGTCCAAGCACAGAACCTTGTGTGCTCTGTGACTTTTGCGTGCAAGGAGGGTTCGTCATTAACAATGTACAAACTGAAATCTATCTGATGAATATGACTTAAACCAGCTCACTGCGGTTCCTTTAATGCTAATCAAATATTCCAGTCTCTGTCATAAGATATGATGGTTGGATCAAGTAGGCTTTTTGAGAAGAGGTTTAATTACAGTTGCTTTAAAGGACTGTGGTACATAGCCTGTTAATTAAGATATATTGATCATATCAAGTAAAGAAGTGCTGATTAATGGCAAAACTTCTTTAAGCAGCTTAATTCAATTCAATTTTATTTATATAGCGCCAATTCATAACAGACGTTACCTCAAGACACTTTACATATAGAGCAGGTCTAGACCAAAACTCTTCATGATGATACTTGCAGAGACCCAACAGATTCCCACCATGAGCAAGTAGGTATGGGGGTATGCTTTCCATTATCTTTCTTGCTTTTACTTGGTTTGATAATGAGATCGATACACAAGGTTGTTGATTTACATCCTGGTGTTACACACAATCGGTTGCATACACAATAAGGTACCGCACATGACCAGCTCGTCCAGATGCTTTTGTTTTTAAATAAGATCCAACATGAAGTCTTCTTGTGAAGCATTTGTTCTCCTGTTATTTTCTCCTACCCATGTATGATATGTAATTAAATGTTTGTGTTTCAAGCCTCTGTATGCTTTTATAGTCTGTTATAATGCACATTAACAATCATTGCTGGGCAAAGAGAGATTGAGATTGGACTCTGCGCTGCCTGTGCTATGATCCGCCTGGTGGTCTTTCAGGGTACAGCCCTGTGGTTCTTCTGATCCCTGAAGTATGCAGCTGTATGCGTTACTTTGCGTGAAGAGATTTCCTTACAGCAGCTTGTGGAGGGCTGTTTGGGTTGTTGCTGCTTCCCCCCTCTTGGCCGTGACTCACCATGCTGTTTGTCTCTTCTGATTGAAGATCACACACTTCCACCACACACTTACTCTTATGCATTAGAGGAACAAAAAAGTTTGTTCACTGGTTAGCTCACAATAACAAACCAGTAGTTGGCTGGGGACACTCTATGCTGGGATTGGCCACTCTATGCTGGGTTCCCCGCCCCTGCTTCGCAAGGATAAGCAGGAGGGGAGTGTCGAGACAGAACAGGATACGCAGCGAGGTAGACGCGCAGTAACGGTGTAATCAGCAGCTTCTGCTTTGGACTTGTATGTATGCATTTAATGAGGTGGCTTTAAAGAAGAAAAACCGTGTGTGTTTACTGCACTTGGGAGAAAAGTAACTTGATGTCTGGGATCTGGATGTTTTACCGGCTCTGGTCGCAGCCCCTGTAGCAGTGTGGAATCCTGGCGTGTGCATGTTAATTTGTGGAACATGTGGTTCTCTGTGGTGGGCAGGCCACAGGCTGAGGTACAGTGCAGTTTGTTTCTGTGTAATACCTCACTTCTGTGTACATGTGTAAGAGCCCGGCAGTGTGATGTGTTGCATCAATGTTGTTCATTTTAGTTATACCAGTTTTTTTCCTCATTATTTTGATCCAGATCATTCCATGGTCTCTTTGTCAGGGATGTTTGAATGGTCATTGATTAAATGTTGAATTCTGAGAGGCATAGAGAAGTATGGATATCTTTTACATTGCATCTGTGTGTTTGTTTTTCCTTGATTTGTGTTTGATTGTGTGGAAGGCCTTCCTTCCCCGACATCTCCCAGCTGGAGCTGAAGGAAACTGAGCCCTTCTGGTCTTCCTCTTGCTGTGGTAACTGTTTACTCATCGCACAATAGCTGTAGACAGCATGCTGCAGCTGCAGACTCACTTCCCAGTTTCCAACGTTTTTCCAACATCTTTATTTCAACTTTTATTTCCCCAGTGGGCCACTTTATGGCTCACTTAATGATTCAACGTGTCCATTTTGCCACCGATGGACTTGATATGCTTTGGTCATATTTTAGTCAACTTCTGTTCCACGAATGATCCTCCATTTATTTGGCAATCTCTTGCTAATATGAGTGAAGTACAGGGCAGCCCCAAAACGTATGAAAGTGATCGGACATGGATTTACCACACTGCCTCCAACATCCGTCCTGCTCCTGAGAACCCCGCTGTGTACGTTTCAGTTAGGCAGTCACAAAGCATGTTATTATGTTCTTCAGGCAGAATTCTCGCCAGGATCTTGAGTTGGTTGTCCTAGCTTCTCCAGGCCCGATGCCCTCTCCCATTTCTGTCTGACCTGGACAGTACAATATTTTTGGGGGTTTTGTCATCTATTAGATATTTGTGATACAAGGCGTTTGTTGTCTTTCATCTTGTATGCATCAGTAAATATATTAATGAAGTTAGGGTTACTATGGTCCGTCAGTTTGATTTCCCTATTAAAATAATCTCTGACCTGGAGATATCGGAATATCTTTGTTATTTCTGTATTTAAACTATATATTTTTTTTCTGCATCTAAACTGCTGTAACTGTAAATGTTCCCATTTGTGGGACAAATAAAGGGTTTTCTTATCTTACTCATAACACATTAATAATCCAGGGTTTCACCCTGCAGGTCAGATCAATTGCTGTATTTTGACAAGTGATTGCTTGTCAGAAATTTGAAGAATCATAGAATCATAGTAGCATGAAACAATTGCATGAGAGAGCTATTTTCCCTGAGGGCAAGAACAATGAGAGGATGTTCACACACACACACACACACACACACACACACACACACACACTCCAATAGCGCTTTTAGCAAGTTGTGTGCACAAAGCTATAAGTGCCTTGGAGTTACCCCTTTTGTTGAGCTCCCCTCTCTGAGATCTGGTCTGAAATGCTGGGACTTAATCCCCACGGAAATGATAGAGCTGCTTGTTTGCTGGGGGATTGACTGCATGTCTGAAGAGGAGACTGAGCAACAAGGAAAAGCTAAACACTATAATTGTATCATTTATTACTTATAACTTTTATGGCGATCACAACATGATCGTTGCCCACTGGCTTCTGCAGGCTTGTCTGACTTGACCATGGACTAGCAGAGCACATTATAAAGTAACCAAACTAATGTTGGATAGCTGATGAAACCAGGCAAATATCAGCCTGATTTCATCCAGCAGTGCTTGATTTGTTGCAATGATCTAGTAGAGTTGTTGACATAATAAACCATGGACATGTGAAGATGTGTGTACAAGTAGAGTTGTTGAGATGATAAACCATGGACATGCTACACTTCAGTGTATGTAACAGGAACTCAATGGATGCTCTGATTACATTTCACATTTTAGATCTGGACATAGGCCCCCCTTTGAGAGAATCTAAATCTGCACTTGGTAGAAATATTACAATATTCCCTCACCTGTAATAATAGAAAATTAACACAAAGGCATATTTGTGCAGCTACTTTTGTGGTGTGCAAGTGCTCATGGATTAACATGGTGGTGGAGTTGGGATGTATTAATAATATATTGTTCACATAAGAGACCTCATACCGACAGAGAAGAAGGGCATTTAGCAGACGCTTTTGTCCAAAGCGACTTACGATCAGTACATTTGTGGGGTTCGACATGTGGACAGTTGGAGGTGGGGATCGAACTGCCAACCTAGTTAGTGGATATCCCACTCTACCCACTCAGCTATACCGCCCGGTTTACAGCTGGAAAGCAATTAGCGGAGTCAAACGTAACAATTGGAAAGCTAGGCTCATTGTTATCTCTATGAGAGTTTTTAGCATTTTTAATCGCAAATGTCTCAAAGTATGAAGTTTACAAAAATGAAAAATATATAGCACAGCCATACGGAAGTAGACTCTTCTAATACAGTTTGAATAAAATCTCGAGGTTCAGTCGTTTAGCTTCCATTAATTGCACATTTCAGTGTGAAAAAGAATAATATGATGAAAAGCGATATCGAGATTATGCATTCCTGTGCACAATAAATAACTAAGTACAACATTAGACATATCAGAAAAAAGGAAATTTATTGTAATTTGATGATGAAACTTTTGTAACAATCTGAAAGGTTTTTTTGCCTATATTATTACTTTAACTTTGAATTCACCCATCAGCCGACCAATGGTGTTATACACTGATGCCCACACCTGCTATTTCAAACCTTCATCAGATTAAACACTTTCTCACTTTTGGCCTAACTGCAATCACCCCACATTTTAAAATCTAAATATTTGTATTTTTGTTCATCTCTAGTAACGTGCGTGCGTGTGAAAAAAAAACATCTGTGTTCACTCAGTGATTATGAGAAGTTTACTGTAGTACAGAAGATGCATTCCTCTACTTGCATTCCTCTGTGGTGAATACTGCATTGCATTTTGCTTCACACTCTGTGAAGCTGTCAGTCCTCTGACAGCAAACTGCATATTAGACTATTAACCTGCATGTTAACTATACTGTTAACGTGCAGGTCTCTTTATTGAAAGAGAAGGAGGACCCTTTGGCACATCAGGTGACTTGGCCCTATGCAAATCACCATCAGGACCTGGAACTCCTGTCTTCCAGGGCATCAGACAACTTATTTTAAGACCAGGAGGAAAACCTTAGAAATGGTTGCCCTCTAAAGTTAAGGTAATGTTGCCTGAATAAATTGCTAAAAATAATGAGCTGATTTAATATTTTCTTTGTGTCTTTTAGGATTAGACTGATGGCCACTGTCTTGGCTATTGAGCTGTGGAGGGCTATTGTGGCTTTGTAACTCATATGATAGTCAACAATCCACAATTGGCTGTTGAGCTGATTGGTAACTCAACAGTATTTGGACTCACACACTGTCCACAGCGTTGTATGTGTCTATGTGTGCTGCTCCAGTGTGGACCTGATGGATCACACATTGGTCTGTGACTGTAGCGCCTCTTTCACCAGCACCACGGCTCTTAAAGTATGGTTTAAAACCACATACCAAACCGGCAGATTCTGGAACTGCTCTATCCAAAATAGTCAGTCAAAAGTGGAAAGTACTGTACTGGACTACCCGCTGACTCCCACATGCTGTACCTTTTATTTTCCTGGTCGTTGTATTTTCACAATATAAATATTTATTCATGTTTATTATTACATTTAGCAATTATATAGCTTTTCAATGATATCCTTCTCTCTGTGTCACTAGGGTGCAGGACAAGAGAAACTGGGGATCTACATCAAGTCTGTTGTCAAGGGAGGAGCTGCTGACATGGTGATACTCAGTCACACACTCACTCAGTCACTCACTCACTCAGTCACTCAGTCACTCAGTCACTCACTCGCTCACTCACTCACTATTTGTTTCTGTTAGGATGGCCGTCTGGCAGCAGGGGACCAGCTGCTGAGCGTAGATGGGCGTAGTCTGGTGGGCCTATCCCAGGAGAGGTGGGAATCACTCTGAACAATAACACAACACCCTTACTTCCTGGAAGCAGCAACGAAGCATTTAAGGTTTATCCTTTTAGTCATGCTTTTTTCTGCCTTCATTCTGTGTTTGTCTGTGTTTGGTCAGAGCGGCGGAGCTGATGACGCGGACGGGATCTGTAGTGACCCTGGAGGTGGCCAAGCAGGGCGCGATCTACCATGGTCTTGCTACTCTGCTCAACCAGCCAAGCCCCATGATGCCCAGAGGTTCGTACCACCTGCCTGCTCTTAGCCCTCGTCTCAGAAACACCTGTTCTATTCCAGTCGCCGTTTGTTAGTTTGTTTGTTTTTTTTGTTAGTTTCCCTTGCCTACGAGGGTGTGTATGTATGGGTGAGGTGTCGTTTTGTAACTGTTCTTGGAATAAAGAACCTTTAACTTGACCTCATCCAACAATTCATGTCACTATGTCCTGCTTAGTTATATTTGCTACATCAGGCTAACAAACTAAAACGTAGGTTTCGGAAACCGATGCCAGTGACCAGTAGTGCATTCTACTCGCAAAAAGCAGTTGAGTAGTCGATGTGTGGCTCCATGTAGAGAGAAGTCCATAGGTCTGTGAGGGAAGCACTGATCTTTCATATCACATGCTAATTGTGCTCCCATTTCATCATACTGCTGGATGATGGTGTTCAACTACACATCGTATTGGCCTGTGATGGTGTTCCACAGTGTAGTACGTGATGGGATTATGCATCCCGGTATCCAGAATATATCCTGGCACTGTGAGTCTGTGTAGGTGAACATTTGAAATGATGATAAACCAGCTGTGTTCGAAGGGAGGGACCTAGTAATACTTTAGGTAAATTCTCATCAAAGCAAGCAAGTCAAAGTTTCAGCTTGAAAATGAAATGCTGCACACGCAGTATAGTGTGTCTGGGCTGTGTGTGGTTGTTTGTTGACTTGGGAAAAGAAGCAAGACTCCCTCAGACAACGCCCATCCTCGTGGTTCACCCTCTAGCCTCATGCAGCTCAACCTCCACCAGCCAACCCCAGTCTCATGAGTCAGGGTGTAATGACTGTTTGTGGCTAGTGTGTGTTCTTGTGTGAACTTGGAACAGCAAAACGTGTGCACACAAACACCGACAGTATGTCTCCTTGACATTTATGTTCAGTTCAATATTCCTGAAAGCACCACCACGAATTTGAACTGTGGAGGCGATACGCAGTTCTGTCTCTTCTGGAATGCGACCTCTTGTGTTTGTTAAGACTGTCCTCTGGTCGGCTCAGTGGCCTGGAGTTCCCTTTTGGGGGGGATTTCCATTAAGATGCCCAGACGGCTGTGTGGTCAGTAGAGGTCAAATACCTCTGCCAACAGCCCTGCCCACTGTCACTAAATGACCCCTTGATTTCACATCTTCGGCAGCATTTTTAAGATGAGTAATTTAAGCTTCGTCTTGAGTGTGTGCAAACTAAATGCTGTGGCTGATTTTATAAATCAACATCAAATATGAATATATGTATCAAAAATAGACTACATGAAATATTTATTGCAGTAGCATTTACCTGTGACTACAGGGTAGGTTTTATTCCCATTTTCAAGTGATGGTAGCAAAGCATTTTCATTGCCTCAAAAAAAGCTGCATCTTTACAGGCCTTCTATCCTGCTGGACTTGTTTTCCTTCATTCATCTGAAATGCTGTCAAACCCTCAGTCTCAGAATGCTGTCAAACCCTCAGTCTCTGACTCTGGGGTTTTCAATCTTTTCCCACTCAAGGTCACCTTCCTGTCTCTAAACAATAACAAATGGGCATTTCTGAACCAAACGCCACCCCAATTCAAAAGCATGCAATTTCTAATGGAGATAATAACGATGCATTTTACCAAAGAAATCCACTCCACTCCACTCCCTCGGGCCGCAGCGTACCCTTTCAACACTTTGTCCTCTCTCTCACCAGCGTCTGACCGCGGCCGCGACAAGAATGGCAAGCTGCGGCCCAAGAGCGAGGGCTTTGAGCTGTACAACACGGCCACGCAGAATGGCTCCCCGGAGACGCCACAGGGCGGCTGGGAGTCGTACCCGGAACCAAAGAAAATGAGCGGCGAGGAGCGGCTGCTCAAGAACCGCGCCGACCACCGATCCAGCCCCAACGTGGCCAGTGAGTGAAC